>SNQJ01S0081843.1:6992-27388 GCA_010110895.2 Picea sitchensis
CTCCAAATCAAAGCTTGAAGATGAAATTCGAATTTGAAGCTAGGTGGTGATTTTTGACCTTGTGAAAATTTTCAAATATGCCTGTAGTCATCATATAACTCATCCAACTTTGAGATATAATGAAAATATGTTAGTTTTCTAGTATTTAATCACAATATCTCTTAAAAATACTTGAAAATAAATAATTTGGAAAATGGAGATATAAACCCATATGTATTATGAAAGTGGTGGAGATTAATGGTTTTATGGAAGGATAAGATAAGAATGAGGTGATAAATGATGTATGATCAAGGAATAAAATTTGTATTTATGCGGTCCAACACTTACTTCAATAGTCGGCGTGGTTCCTGAAGTTTCTGGCTCTTCCCAACGAGGTCCTTCAACTTTCCCTTCCTCTTCCCTAGCGGATTATGAATGCTCTTCATCAATCAGATCTTCCTCTTCTCCACTATAGAAACCCTCGTCCCCGTAGGTCTTCTTAAACAGGTTTTCAAGAGGGACTTCGCTGAACACTGTCCCACTGCACGCATGTCCAGCCTCTGTGTTGCTATCGTTGTCTGAGTTATTGAACATTAGCCTTTCCCAATCTGACCAACTACTATATATTCAATATGTTCTTCTCATGCAATAGCATCTTCATATTCAACTTCAAAAAGTGTAGAAATTTTCCTCTGGGTTCCTTAAAGAAATACCTCTCAGCTTGGCTATATGACTCTACTCTGTCAACAACAAACTTGGAGATATACCCTCCAATGGTACTATCGAACCAGTGATCTAATTATCTTGACACGGCGTTATCAACTCTCTTGACCTTCTTGATCAACGTCAATGTCCAAACCACAGGTGGTCTAGATATAATATCAAATTGGGTGTCTTCTAACCTAGCTAGCAACTCATATAACTCCTGATGAATTCCTCCAAAGAAAATCTCGTGTATATCAGTAAAGATATTTCTTCCCAACCAATCCTCTGTACTAAGATTAGGGTTCTTGTTCTGGGCTTCAGTGGAGTCCTTTTCTTGATCCTCTATCCACTTTTGAATCGTTGTCTTCGATGGAAACCACCTTGACCTTCCCTCAAGAAGATTCATGTCCCGACAACAAAACCATTTGTTGGGACAGGGGCAGAGTCAAGTTTCAACTCCAAGAGCGGACCAACAATCCCTAACTACTGGCCCTTTCGGCAACACCTGTGAGGAAGATGCAGTCTCACCCGAAGTAGCTATGGGGGATTGCAGGACAAAAATGTCTACAACCATGGGAATACAAAGTGGATCCAATACAAGAACAACAAAACATCTAGATATCAATTGCCAACTTATATCTACTTCGCACAACTATCTGTCATATCTAACACAATAATGCAATAAAAGTATATCCATAAACAAGAGAACACAACATCAATCACACACAACACAAAGATGTACGTGGTTCATCCTCTCCCTATGGCTACATCCATAGAATTGTTCTTTATAATATATTAAGATGGGAGCATACAACTCTTATCTACGCTCTTAGCCTGCATATCTTCTCTCTCTTTCTCTCTCTCCCCTCTCTGCACACCTAGCTGCAGGGTTGATCTTCGCACCCAGCTGAAGATCTTACAATACAGAAGGCCCTCACACCAGCACTTCTCTCTCACACAATAGTAATCACTTAATCTCACAATAACAATGAACTCTCAACCAACTTAGCACCCACCCATCCCAGGTCCTCTTGACCTTTATTTATACATTACAATAGATCACTGACAACCTTAGGCCAAAACCTAAGTGTCAAAACCCTAGATACCAAAAGCCTAGGTGTCTAAAACCCTAGGTCAACTTGACCCGTGTTTTGCAGGGCTTCGCTAGCCTGTCTTTCCTTTCTTCTCTCACGGTGCTTCAAAGAATCCAATGGTAGATTTTTCTTCTTGTTGAGTTGTCCAGGACCCATCTTCCTTGCTGATCTATCCATCCTTGATCTCCTCATCCAACAACTTGTTTTCTCTTACTTCGCATCATCTTTTCTTCTCTTCTGCTCACTTCAACCCAGTATCAGTCATTGTGTCGTCTGCGTAATTCACATTCTGTCTTTTCTGCCTTAGTCTTCAATTACTTCCATACCCAAGGGAAAATATCTTCCCACAATGGGTACATGCCATGAATTTGATGGCCAATCGGTGTCTAGACAAGGTTTCCCTTACTGAAAAATCAAGTGGCTCAGCTATGAATATTGTTGATCAGGAAGAAGTTGATCCACCAAAAGAAACAACCATGCTGATATGGGACCCTGACCTACCAATTCCTTCTGATGATCTATTTGAGTTTCAAGAACCCCCTCTAGAGGTCTTGGTTGTGAAAACGTGAAGTAGGGGTCACTCGGTATCAAATGACCTTATCGTGGCCCACACTTCCAGGGGAAAACAAACATATGATCACCCAAAAGAATATTTTGTCTCCCAAAGAAATCCTATAAATATCCATACCCGAGAATCACCCAAGATAGACTACAACATAGTAGAAGATTTTAAAAAATTGAAGGCTAATATATCAGTCATAGCCATGTGTAGAATCCCCCAGCAAAAGTACTTTTTGTTGCAAGATTTGAAGTCAGTAGAAACTCCTATAACAAGAACAGACCAAGGAGAAAATCTATCCCTCACACATCTAAGAATTAAGCCAACTATGAATGCTTGCTCTGAAGATAAAAAGGGAAAAACTTTTGTCCCACCATTCCTCTTGATATATGAAGTCTTCAACAGAAACCTCCATAATTGTTTGGTTGACTCAGGGGCATCCTCTAATGTTATTCCATTATCTATATGAAAGATCTTAAATTCAGTCCCTCTCAAAAGTGATAAACATGTGATACAACTAGATATAACCCATGTGAAGGTTATGGGAGAACTCAAAGATGTCATGATCAGGATCGTGACTCACCCAAAATTTGTTCAAGTAATTGACATCATTGTAGTAGACATGCTAGAAGATTATGGATTGCTACTTAGTAGAGATTGTTCTCAGAAGTTAAATGGATACTTTAGTACAGGTTGGGCTCACCTTTGGTTGCCATTAAAGGAACACACGAATATGATTAGGAATGATAGGGAAAGATATCTGAAACATACTGTCACCGACCTAGAAACCCTCAATGAACCCTCTTCGACTAATTTCCCCATGCTAGGAAATTATTCGTGTGAATCGGATTTCGATAATATATCCCCCTTCTCATCTGATGTCCCTCTCACTCAAAACTTCAAAATGATTTTTCAAGAAAATTTGTCGACGGAGGTAGAAGAAATCCTCTTCTATCAAGAGCCTCTATTAAAAACCACAGAGCAGATAGGAGGAAAGGAGTAAAGTGGTAGGAAAAAGGAAACTGATGGTTTTCTCTCACAATTTTGGAACTTGTACTTTTATGGGTGTAATTCATGAGAAGGATCAGGAGCGGGGTGTATCCTCATCTATCCCAAAGGTAAATGAAATTTCCTGTCCTACAGACTAGAATTTGAATGCACAAACAACACCACCGTGTATGAGGCCCTAGTTCAAGGGATAAAGAAAGCCATAGACTTAAACGTTAAGGAACTAAAGGTTTTTGGAGACTCTGATATCATTGTTAGACAATTAAGGAACACTATACATTGCAATTCCGCCCACTTGAGGAATTATCAACAAGAAGTGCACAGACTAATAGAACATTTTGAAGCCTTCAATATTACAATGATCCCCAGAAAAAACAACACACTGGTTGATTCCCTGGCCATCGCTGCCTCAAGAATATCCCCTATAGAATACTATGAAGCCTCCTGATTCACTATGGAGCTACTCTACAAGCTGTCAGTTCCCAACAATATTTCTAATTGGAAGGTCTTTGAAGGAGATGAACAAATCATAAACTTTTTAACCAATCATGATAATTTCAAAGATCTGGCTATTGACGATGAAATATTTCAGGAGCAATTAGTAGAAAAAAATCCCCATGTAAAAAAACATGAAATAGATCAATCGACTGACAAACTAAGGTCTCACACGATACCTAAAGGGGTATCCAATTTATAAAACCTTTTTGACTTAAGGGAAATATTTAAAGGGTTAACGAACACAAAGATAGGGAGTTCATGTACCATGTATGAAATCATTAATCTCAGAACCCCAGAGAACCCTAATAATATTAATCTCGATAAGACAGTATCTAAAGAAGAAAGGAAGGCATATCTCAAAATTTTTAGAGAATATCAAGATGTTTTTGCATGGTCCTACCGATATCTGAAAAATTGTGATACTCGTATCATTCAACACATAATCCCGTTAAAACCTGGAGTAAAATTATTCCAACAGAAGCTCAGGAAGTACCACCCATCTCTAGAACCTCTCATGTGTCAGGAGTTAAAAAAATTACTAGATGCTAAAATCATCTTTCAGGTTAGACACTCTGCTTGGGTAGAAAATTTGGTTCCTGTCAGGAAACAGTTTGGGGAAATCTGTCTGTGTGTGGATTTTAGAAACCTCAACAAAGCATCAGAAAAGGATAACTACCCAGTCCCACCGATGGATCAACTCTTGCAAACCGTGTCTGGTTTTGAGATTTTCTCCTTGTTGGATGGTTTTTCAGGTTATAACCAAGTTCTAGTTTCAGAGGAAGACCATTTCAAAACTACCGTCCGAACCAAGTGGGGAACCTTTGCTTATAAACGCATGCCATTTAGGTTAACCAATATAGGGGAAACTTTCCAAAGGGCCATGGATGTAGCGTTCCGGGGACTAATCAACAAATGTGTAGTAGTCTATTTGGACGATGTGACTGTGTATTCAAAGAACATAGAAGATCACATCCAACAATTAACCCAGATTTTTGAAAGGTGTAGGAAATACAGTATATCCTTAAACCCTAAGAAAAATATCTTTGGTGTTGAGGAAGGGAAACTACTAGGTCATATTATATCCTAAGCAGGAATTCACATAGACCCAAAATGGATTAGGGCCATAGCTCAACTTCCATTACCCCACAACAAAAAGGCTATGCAATCCTTCTTTGGGAAAATCAATTTTTTGAGAAAGTTCACCCCCGATTTCTCTGAAACTATCAAACCCCTACAAAAAATGATCCACAAAGATGTTCAACTTAAGTGGGATGTGTTGGCAGCCATTTCGCATTTTTATCATATCTTTGTAAGCTGCCTACACAAGTGTTTTGGAACCCTTGATTCTCATCGCAATCTTTTGAATAAAACAACAATATTATCTTGCGCATTAGCACACCTACCTTATGTTCTCGTTTTCACGACTGCAAGCATGAAAACTTTGATTTCAAAGTCATGTCAATAGCATTAAAATCGTCACTGGATTATTATGGTCACTCTTGTCTATGTGTTCATTGCATTTCCAATTTAATTATGGTCGCACAGTTAGCAAGACACCAAAAACCTTTACTCATTTGACATTTTTTTTGTTAATATGATTTCATTTTTATGAGACTGTGATGGTATTCGAATGATTATGATCGAGTTTTTGATTCAATGGTGGTTTCATGTTCTGTTGCTTTTGATCTAATTCAATGGGTTTATAACAACGCATTAACATGGTGATTAGACCCTCAATTCAATAGTTTCATACAATGCATAAGTTTTATGGTCAAATCCTTATTCGAAACATTGTTTTGATTTTAAAACCATGCAAACACTATTGCTTGTGCAAATTTTTGGGTCGACTTACCATAGTTTTCGTTAATTGTTTGGATGTCATTACTTTTAACACATTGCAATAGTGATTTGAATCACCATATGTGTCGTTGGTTGTACATTTGGATATGAATGTTTTGCATGGGTTGATTTTGTTCCATCACCCTCGCACACTTGGGCAATAATGCCTCCCTTCTATCCCGGGTTACCTCTGTTGGTTTTCGGGGAGGCCTGTGAGCTATCGGTTCTGCGTATACCCCGTCCAAACCCTTGACCGTTTACCCTGCTCACTGTGTATTCTGTTCTATGGCACCTGTGGTGCGCATAGAGCCTAATGGTAGCCAAACACTCCTGTTATTCGACAATGCTTGTGAAGATTTGGAAAATAGCGTCTGGCTGGTTTTTATCCAAATATTTGAGGGTTTCAACCTTTCGGTTGCCCAACAGTTCACCCTCACCTTCGACGGATGCAGGGCTAAGGTCGGAAACATACAACTCGATATTAATGAGGAATTCGTCAGCTCGGCTACAGGACTACCAGCTACAGGGCAAAGGTGGTTTAAAAATTCCCAAGTAGACGAGGTGTCATGGTCGCTCCTATTCACATCAAGGAAGATTGTTAGTTGTGATAGAGGTATGCCTGTCACTGTCCTCAAACGCAGGTGGCACGATCTTTTGGAAATTGTTAAGCAGTTTGTGACCTGCGAAGGTCGTTATGGCTTGGTATTTCTGTATCATCTTCAGTTATTGATGAATTTTATAGACTACCCTCTGAATATGCCACATTATATCTTACGTAGTCTATACAAGATGTCCAAACGATTTAAGCGTGAGAAGGCTTATAGTAGCCTTTTTCATCACTGCTTGAACAAAGTCATTATCGTTCATCATCTGAGCCTTAGTGGTGACTGTTGGCAAGCCTTCCTATCTAGGAATGGCTTTGCCACTCCCGAGTGTGTCCAAGTGGACAAGGTTGTGGTTACTGAAACTCTGGTTGTGCCTACAGTGCCATCTCCTACCCTTCTACCCCCTGTCAAACCCTCGAATTGCCCCGACCTGGACCTACCCAATACCATGGCCGACCCATGTGCTAAAGACAATACTAATGCCGTCAAGAGGCCTGTAAGGAAGAAATGCAAAGGTGATACTGGTGTCAACGGTAAGGGAAAGAAAAATGCACGATGGATATCGAGATGTGCTCGGAACAAGCCTAAACAGAGCACTGACCAAAAGCCTATCATCTTGAGCGAGGATTCAGACTCGGAGATCGAACGCTTCCTAGTTGAGGAATACCCCTACTCTCATGGCCTCTGCTCTATGGAACCCTATGACTATGTTTTCAACTTACCTCCGTGCCTCAAGAACGACCCTAACTACCTGGGAATTAAGCTTCACAATGAAACCCCTGGTAACTTGAAGAACCCTCGCCTGTGATGCCATAGCCCAATCAATCACCATGTACCCAATGCAATTCCTGGCTTAAACATTATTACACGGATGTTCCCCTATTGTAATCTAAGATTAAATCATTAGAGGAACGAGTTACAGTGCTGTCAAAGGAGAACGACAGGCTACAAGCCAACAAGAAGAAACAAAAAACCATTGGTTCAATTGTCTTCAGAAATGTCGAGGCAGCAACGGCCTTTGTCAATTCAAAGTTATCATGATGGAATCATTTTCTTACTGCCCAGGTATGTATTTCGACATCGATTTTGCTTTATGAGTTGGTTTGAATTAATATAACTGATTGAGTTTGCTTTCAATTAGTTCTGTTCGTTTTAATAGATTCAAAATGATTCTGTTATTTTCGAATTACCAAAAATGATTTCGTTATGAATCATGTACAGAAGATTTGTTTTCTAAAATCGTGTAGCTATGTTTTGATTGATATGATTTTGAATTAGTATAACGATTGTGTCGGCCCCGAGTTAATTCGATTCATTTATGTTTGGTTTGATTTGTAGACAATGTTGCGTGCCTTGAATTAGAATAATTATTTGTATGAGTTGGATTAGTATCAAAGACAGATTTGATACGGCTCTGTTAGTTTGGATTTAAAAAAAAAAAAATGATTATGTTGAGTGTTGGATTGACATATTATGTCTATATTGAATTCTTACCAGAGATTTGCTTGATATTCGTTTAGGGTCTGTTTCGATTGAAATAGATTCAAACACGATTTCGTTTGCTCTCAATTAGCATAGAAGATTTGGTTTAAATGATTCGCTTTGTTTTCAATTAGAAATTAAAGATTTGTTTAATAGTTCAAATATATTTCTTTTAGTTTTGGATTGATTTAAAACGGTCCTGTTTTCAAATTAGACCAGTTACAGAATCGTGAGATTCTGTAGCTAGTCTTAAAATATAGATTTTTGTTAATTTTACCAATGAAACATTATCTAAACTTCTCTATTCTTGTCCACCTGCAGGTACCTACGAATTTCAATGGAAAATCGGGTATGCTGTGGCAGTTTAGAAGATACTTGTTGTGATATAGTTTTGATTTAAGTTGTTGGTCATAGGCAGAAATAGAGACTTGGGAGATTATTCCCAGATTTTTTGTAAATTGTTTTTGATAATTCCCACAGGGATGTTTTACCCTGTGGCCTTTAAATACTTGTTATTTTTTGTAATGAACCCATCATCACTGTTGGGAGAACAAGACTATGGATTTATAATGATACAGACTTGAATGGAAGTGGATCTTTTGTAACAGCTTTAGCTTTCAATTTATCATACTTTCGTTCAGGTTTTGTGCATTTTAATTTGTGATTAAGTCGTTGGCTACTTTATATATCAAGACTTGTTACAGGTTAAAGCGTTGTGACTTAAATTCTGTCCATGTCTTATGTATCTCAGTTTTAGTACAACAATTACTCTGTTTCAATTTAATGAATAAAGGTTTATCTTCTTCGTTAATTGAACTGTTCTGTACAAATCTTTGCACAGGGATTTATCTGACTGCGATGATTTGTAAATTATAAGATTGCTGTCAATTTTTATGTCTTGTTTGTCCTGTCGTCTATATTCAAAGAGCATTGTTGCTTCCTGTTTACAAGAAGCTCGTGGAAAATCTGGTGCGGGTTTCCTCCCATCGAGCAGTTGAATTAGATACTTTTTCACGGGACAAATTGGAAAGCTTCATTACAGGTTAGTTTATTAGTGTTATTTAAGTAGTTTAGATAGATATATATAGTTCAAATTTATAGTTAGGATTATTATCTCAATTTCTCAACTTAGATAGTTTTCATTTTATTTCTTTCTCATATAATTATAAAATTCAAAAATATTAGCCTTGCTGTCATAGGACAGCTCACAAATGGTTTTTTCAGGTTTTCGATTTAAAAATCTGTAATCTGTAAATATTGTACATTTGTAGTTGGATCTAATTATGTTGATAATTGAACATTTAATTTCATAGAATTGTTGTTGTAAAATATTAGATAATAGACTGTATATATATATTTCAGATTTGTTTATTAGTTTGCTTTAATTGTTGTTTTCATTTAGATTAGTTAGTTTCCTTTCATTTTCCTAGGACTTAGATCGGCCAAGGGAGCCGCTAAACCCGTCGGGGTGGATCATCCCAAACGGCTTGGGTTATTTAGACAACCTCGGACCGGGTCCACTTCTCTAGTTGACGAGCGTTCATTTTCGCCCGTCAACAAATGGCGTTAGAAGGAGGGCCTGAAATTTATTAATGGCACGAGGCAGTCGTAAGACTCCTCCACCACCCAACCGCTCACCTATAGTGACAAGAATTTATTCGAACGACAACATCCCCCCTTAAACAACAACCACATCAAACGACGATCTACGGATCACAGTTGAACCAGCAACCCCAAATCCTACAGGTGGTGACGTACAAGAGATTGTCTGCCAATCTCTCTTATGAACACATAGTGCTTTCGCCTGTTTAAGGCAACCAAATCGGCCTTTGGAATAACCTTTAGATTTCTTTGATATCAGAGAACAACTTGGAGGCACTAACCTCACTTTAAACCCTACAGATCCAATCCTCACTCCTGCTGCAGGAGGATCTGGAATACCACCCTCACCAACCCCATCACCTCCTTCTTCTTCTGGAGAAGACTCTTCCGATGAAGGTAGCTCCCCTTCTCAGCCTTCCACACCGCCTACACCAATGGCCAACCAGAACAATCCTGCCAGACCTTGGCTCAACCAGGATGCAGTAGTCGTACTTGGGGCTCAACATCCCTTACCCAAACATCCGGAGAAGTGGCTTCCCAAGTTTGGCCCTGACTCTAAACAGATCGCAGAAGATCACATTAAAAAGTTTATGTTAGCCATTGGACTCCGAAATGTCGAGCATGAAGACATAGTCTATAGGTTGTTCCCCTACACTTTTGAGGGAAATGCCTCTACCTGGTACTTTGCCCAACAACCCCATACCATTGTGTCTTGGGAGAAGTTCGAATCCTGTTTTCTTGAGAAGTTCGGAGATGATAAGTCCCTGGAAGTCCTAGTTATGGAGCTTTCTAGCTTAATAATGAACCCAAAAGAGAAAATTAAAGACTTTAATCAAAGATTCTTAACACTTAAGAACCGAATCCCTACGGACTCAATGTCTGCCGAGAATCTTATCATAGCATACTATACTAAAGCCTTGCATCAAAGTATAGCCATTTGGGTAAAACGATCTAAGAAAGCCATGTTGTTAGAGGCCTTTGAGGAGGTCAGCCAGATTGAAAAAGACATCCTTAGTTTAAAAGACACTACTAGCAACGAAACAGAGACTAGTTCATCTTCCAAAAAGAAGATCAAAATCCTCCCTAGACCTGCTCAAAATAAAACACAACCTGAAAGCTCTGATTTAGAAAACCTAACTAAAGTCATTCAAAAACTGTCAAATCAAGTTATAGATTTGAAAAGGACGGCCGAAGAAGATTCTTCGAGCAAAGGGCCTTACAAACCCCCGTTCAGGAAGCCTTTTCCCACCAACCGCCCTAATCCAAATACCGAGGGCCTTAATCTAGAAAGTCTACAATACGCCCTTCAAACAATTCTAGAAGCCCAGGATAACTTGATGCCTCCTGAGATTCCTGAGGAGGTAGTTGAACAAGAGACAGTTGAAGAAGAAGAATCTTCTTCGGACATTTTTCGACACTTCTCGGATAGCATTTTTCAAGCTAACTTCGAGACAGTACATCCCTACAATACTAGGAGTAAGACAACAAACAAACCTTCTTCTGAAAACACTACGACTTTGCCCCCAAAGCAATCTAAACCAGCCGAGACTAAGAAGAGTCATGTAAATCCCAACTTAAATTATGATTTAGTTGAAGATCTTAAAAAGTTAAGGGCTAACATTTCTGTTTATGAGTTATTAAAATTTTCGTTCCTGCTACAAAAAATGTTACAGAATATCGCAGAGAATAGCAAAAATGGTAATTCAAGCAGTAACAAGGTTGTTCAGAACAAAGCTCCTTAGAAGAATTCCGCTAAGAGTAATCCTGATCCTCATGATAAAGGAAGCCTTCCTGTAAATAATGTAACAAATGTAGATAAATTAGCTTTAGAGACTGCGAGTAAAAAACCACCAGCTTCTACACTTAGTACTCGTAGAAATGTACCTCCATTTTTGTTAACTTTTGAAATCTTTAATAGAAATGTGCACAATTGTATGGTAGACTCAGGGGCGTCATCCAATGTGATGCCATGGTCTGTGTGTCATAAGATTAACACTGAAGTTGAACCATCCACTTTAAAAATCATCCAACTTGATCGAACTAGTGTTAAAGTCATAGGTGAATTAAGGAATGTGCTTATAAGATTATCGTCTAACCCTAAAGTTCATCAAGTTATTGACATTATTATTGTGGATATTCTAGAAGTTTATGGTTTGTTTCTAAGCAGAGACTGGTCAAAGAAGCTACACGGTTATTTCGCGATAGATTGGTCTCACCTGTGGCTACCCGAAAACGGCAAGCCCAACAAAATCAAGGTAAATCGTGAACGCTACCTTAAGTTCATGATCACAGATTTGAATGAACCCAACGAACCATTTACACCTTCCATTGATTCACCCAAAATACAAGGGATGGATACCTTTTTCGGCAATTTCATGGCCGAGACTTCAGCTATCACCAACCCAGAACAATAGTCCGAGATTGTAGCATATGTGCAGCCAGCAGCTTCTACACAATGGTCTCATGCACCCGATAAAAATCAAATTTGGTCTGTTTATTTTGACGGGTCAAAGTCCAAAGAAGGAGCTGGTGTAGGCTACGTTATTATTGATCCCTCAGGTAAAAAAACCTTGATTGCATGTAGGTTGGAATTTGAATGTACTAATAACACGACAGAATATGAGGCTTTACTGTAGGGCCTTAGAAAAGCTTTAGATATGAACATTCAAAATTTGGTTGTCTTTGGCAATTCCGAAATTGTGGTTAGACAGGTAAGAGATTATATCCACTGTCTGTCTCCACATCTTAAAAGCTACCAATCCGAGGTATGGAATTTAATGAATAAATTTTCTTCTTTCAATATAAATTATATTCCTAGATTGAATAATTTTGAAGCTGATCTATTAGCTAACATAGCTTCCAAACTCTTTCCTGCATAAGGCTTGTCCCCAGACGCATTCTCCGTCGAACTGTTGTTCAGGCCATCCGTTCCGGACAACATCAGGAATTGGAGAGTCTTCGACGACGATCAGCAGATTATTAGCTTCCTGCATATGGAAGAAACTTTTCAAGGCGCAGTGATTGATGAATGCACTCACGACGACAATTTGCGCGATTTCATGGTAATACCAGATTTGAAAACTCCTGAATCTTCATCGGACATGGTAAATTCGATCCCTAAGTCTGTAGTTAGATTAGAAAATTTTTACGATCTTCAAGATAAATTCAAAAAATCGGTCAACTGTAAAACCAATAGTTCCTCGTTATCATATGAAAAAGTAAACATAGGAACTGATGACAATCCACAGTGCATTAATTTAGGGGTGGGGTGTTTTGGACAAGAAAAAGCCGCATTTATTAAATTATTTAAAGAATTTAAAGATTTTTTTGCGTGGACGTATGATGACCTTAAAACTTTTGACCCTAACATCATACAACACGTCATTCCCATGAAACCCCAAACCTTTCCCTTTCAACAAAAGTTAAGAAAAATGCACCCTAAGCTCGAACCGACCGTAAAAAAAGAATTAAATAAACTCCGGAATGCTAAGATAATTTTCCTAGTTAGGCACACTCAATGGGTTTCTAATCTTGTCCCTGTCCGAAAGAAAAGTGGGGAAATTCGACTATGCGTCGATTTCCGAAACCTTAATAGAGCGTCTGATAAAGACAACTACCCTGTCCCACCCATGGAACAGATCCTTCAACAGGTATCTGGTTCTGAGAGGTTATCCTTATTGGATGGTTTCTCAGGGTACAACCAAGTCCTGATGTCTCCTCCAGACCAACTTAAAACTACCTTCTGCACTCCATGGGGCACCTACGCTTATCGAAAAATGCCCTTTGGACTGATTAATGCCGGCGCCACTTTCCAGAGAGAAATGGACATCGCTTTTCGAGGCTTAATCAATCAATCCATCGTAGTTTACTTAGATGATGTTACTGTATTTTCAAAAAACAAAACCGATCATCTAGCTCATTTAAGAGTCATTCTACAACGATGTCGTATATACGACATTTCCTTGAATCCTAAAAAATCTATATTCGCAGTAGAACAAGGTAAACTCTGAGGATTTATTGTGTCAAGCAAAGGGATGATTATCGACCCCGAAAGGACTCAAGTCATCTTGAAACTTCCCCCTCCTACATCCAAAAATTCTATGCAGTCTTTCTTAGGCCAGATAAACTTTGTCAGGAGATTCATCCCTAGTTTCTCCGAAATGGTCAGACCTTTACAAAATTTAATTAAGAAAGACGCGCAATATCATTGGGGAGCCTTAGAAAATCAAGCTTTTAATTCAATAAAAAAGGCCATATAGACGCTCCTTCTCTCATGAGCCCCAACTTTTCGCAAGACTTCACACTCTACACATTCGCTTCTGACCGCTCCTACGCTGTCATCTTAACTCAAAACAACGCTGAAAACAATGAAGTACCCATTGCCTTTATGAGATTTGCTTTCAAAGGCGTGGAACTAAATTACCCAGTGGTAGATCAGCGAACCTACGCTGTTTTCAAAGTAGTCAAACACTTTTGGTCTTATCTTTTGAAATCTAGGACGAAAATTATTGTCCCTTACCCAGTTGTCAGGAATCTGTTAGTCCAGAAAGAACTAGGTGAAAAGAGGGCGAACTGGGTTACCTCCTTACAGGAGTACGACATAGAAATTACCCCAGATCAAATAGTGAGAGGCCAAGGGTTATGCAAGTTAGTTGTTGATTCGGCAGCAGGACAGCAAGAATAAAACGATATATCAAACCTAGGACAACACAATCAAAATGCAATATGTTGTGCACAAAACTCTGTCAGTCCGTGGTATGACGATATAAAATTCTGTCTTGAACATGGATCAGCCCCCCGTCACCTGGATCCCACTAAAAGAAGAGCGTTAAGATTAAAATATGCCTCCTTTCATTTGGTTAATGGTATTATGTTTTGTCAAAATTTTGATGGAGTACTAATGCGTTGTCTTGAGAAAGACGAAGCAGAAAAAGTCATACTAGAATTGCACCCAGGAGAAACTGGTGGGAGTTTTGGTGGAGACACCACTGCCCATAAAGTTTTGAGAGCCAGTTATTACTGGCCCACACTTTTTAGAGACGCCCATGCCTTGTGTCGTAAGTGTATTATTTGTCAAAAAGTATCCAGACGGATACAGAAACCAGCCTTTCATTTGCAACCAGTTTCAGTAGACTTCCCTTTTCAGTAGTGGGGCCTTGATATTATAGGTCCAATCAATCCGCCATCCTCTCAGCAGCATAATTTTATCATCACAGCCACAGATTACTTTACCAGGTGGTCTGAAGCTGCCGCATTAAGAACTGTGAATACCAGTCAAGTAATTGCCTTTTTAAATTCGAATATTATTACTTGTTTTGGTATCCTTGACTATTTAGTATTCGATAACGCTTCTTATTTTTCGTCTCTTGAGATGAGCGAGTTCTCTTTAGAAAAAGGAATTAAATTGAAGTATTCTGCCAGCTATTACCCCCAGGGCAATGGATTGGCAGAATCAACAAATAAGAATTTGACTAAAATCATCAAGAGAGCGGTGTCTGAAAATAAAAAAAACTGGCATAATGCACTATTAAACGCAATTTGGGCTGATAGGGTAACACCAAAAACTATTGTAGGTAACTCTCCCTTCTTTCTCATCTATGGCAGAGAAGCAATTCTGCCACCACACATTCTTCTTCCCTCACTACAGCTATCACAGAAAATACAAGAAGAGGACTGTCCCCCTTTGGAAAACCGAATTAACGCCTTAATGAAGCTAGAAGAGGTAAGAGCCCAAGCTAAACGTAAGTTAGACCAGCATCAGCTAGTGGTTAAAATCTGGTTTGATGCCAACTCTGCCTCTGATAGGAACTTCGAAGTAGGTGATCTGGTCTTGAAATGGGACAAACCGCATGAGGGAAAGGGAGAGCACACGAAATTTCAAAACTTATGGCTTGGACCGTTTTTAATTGCTGAGAAATTGAGTCCCAGCTCTTTCCAATTACAGAATTTAGAGGGGCAGCCAGACACCTATCCGGTGAATGGCCAAGCTCTTAAAATACATTTCGCTTGATGAAAACCCTATGTATACTGTGTACATATTTTTCTTTTGTTTGCTTTTCTTTTACTGTTTTGGTTTTGATTTTTTTTTCCTTGCGCTTATTAGTTTTTGTTTTTGGAAGTACACATACCTGAATTTTGGAACTGTTCAGACAAGGAAAACAGAAAATTATTTCACTAAAATGACCGCTAAAAAAATTGTATAAACATCAATTATATATTTATGAAATTTACATATGTGTTGAGAAAAAAACTGTTGTTTGAAAGAAGTTAACTAATTTCGATCTGTGAGTAAAGCTTGTCACGATCATCTATTATCTTCTTACGTTGTCCCTGTTCCTTAAAGGAATGACTCAGAAGATGTCTCCCTGCCTTAGAAAGTTGGTTCTGTAAATAAACCATCTCTGGATCTTAATGAAGGACAGTTCTAAAAAATTATGTTGAGGTCTGTAAAAAATATGCTAAAATATCATAATTTTCAGTGTCACCCCGCTCAATTATATATCTTTAAAAAAAAAAAAAAATCATTAAAAGAGTTGTGGGAAGTGCTTGTAAACCCGTCGGGATGCTGAACAGGTCTGCTGGCAGTGGGTAAATGCATGCATGATGCCAAGACAACTTCGTCGGGGTACTGAACAGGCCCGCTGGCAGCGAAGCAATGTCGGGTATATGAAAATTCATAAATATGAAACCTCTTGACCTTAAAATGTCATTTATTTTGATCTGGAACTTCTTGGCAGGATACAGACATCAGAGTGGGTTAAATGGAAACCCTGTCGAGGCTATAGACGCCTGCTGGCAGCAGTGGCCCTGTCAACAGTATTGGAGATTTTATCTTTAATATCATGGCTCTCTTATCTTAAGACTGTTATCAGTTTTCATCCTTTAAACACTTCTGGAATATTTGATTAATAATGGTGTTTAAACAATTTTCTGGTTGTTTTTTAGCTTGAATTATTCTTGTTATCATAATCTGAATTTGTTCTTTTGGCAGAGATAACTCCTTCTACCAGTGTGTCACCATTGTTGGCAGCCATTTCGCATTTTTATCTTATCTTTGTAAGCTGCCTACACAAGTGTTTTGGAACCCTTGATTCTCATCACAATCTTTTGAATAAAACAACAATATTATCTTGCCCATTAGCACACCTACCTTCTGTTCTCGTTTTCACAACTGCAAGCGTGAAAACTTTGATTTCGAAGTCATGTCAATAGCATTAAAATTGTCATTGGATTATTATGGTCACTCTTGTCTATGTGTTCATTGCATTTCCAATTTAATTATGGTCACAAAGTTAGCAAGACACCAAAAAGCTTTACTGATTTGACTTTTTTTTTGTTAATATGATTTCATTTTTATGAGATTGTGATGGTATTCGAATGATTATGATCGAGTTTTTTATTCAATGGTGGTTTGATGTTCTGTTGCTTTTGATAGAATTTAATGGGTTTATAACAATGCATTAACATGGTGATTAGACCCTTAATTCAATAGTTTCATACAATGCATAAGTTTTATGGTCAAATCCTTATTCAAAACATTGTTTTGATTTTAAAACCATGCAAACACTATTGCTTGTGCAAATTTTTGGGTCGACTTACCATAGTTTTCGTTAATTGTTTGGATGTCATTACTTTTAACACATTGAAATAGTGATTTGAATCACCATATGCGTCGTCGGTTGTACATTTGGATATGACTGTTTTGCATGGGTTGATTTCGTTCCATCACCCTCGCACACTTGGGCAATAATGCCTCCCTTCTATCCCGGGTTACCTTTGTTGGTTTTCAGGGAGGCCTGTGAGCTATCGGTTCTGCGTATACCCTGTCCAAACCCTTGACCGTTTACCCTACTCACTGTGTATTCTGTTCTATGGCACCTGTGGTGTGCATAGAGCCTAATGGTAGCCAAACACTCCTGTTATTCGACAATGCTCGTGAAGATTTGGAAAATAGCAGCTGGATGGTTTTTATCCAAATATTTGAGGGTTTCAACCTTTCGGTTGCCCAATAGTTCGTCGTCACCTTCGACGGATGCAGGGCTTAGGTCGGAGACATACAACTCGAGCTTAATGACGAATTCCTTAGCTCGGCTACAGGACTACCAGCTACAGGGCAAAGGTGGTTTAAAAATTCCAAAGTAGACGAGGTGTCATGGCCGCTCCTATTCACATCAAGGAAGATTGTTAGTTGTGATAGAGGTATGCTTGTCACTGCCCTCAAACCCAGGTGGCATGATCTTTTGGAAATTGTTAAGCAGTTTGTGACCTGCGAAGGTCATTATGGCTTGGTATTTCTGTATCATCTTCGGTTATTGATGAATTTTATAGACTACCCTCTGAATATGCCACATTATCTCTTACGTAGTCTGTACAAGATGTCCAAACGATTTAAGCATGAGAAGGCTGATAGTAGCCTTCTTCATCACTGCTTGATCAAAGTCATTATCGTTCATCATCTGAGCCTTAGTGGTGACTGTTGGCAAGCCTTCCTATCTAGGAATGGCTTTGCCACTCCCGAGTGTGTCCAAGTGGACAAGGTTGTGGTTACTAAAACTCTGGTTGTGCCTACAGTGCCATCTCCTACCCTTCTACCCCCTGTCAAACCCTCGAATTGCCCCAACATGGACCTACCCGATACCATGGCCGACCCATGTGCTAAAGATAATACTAAGGCCGTCAAGAGGCCTGTAAGGAAGAAAGGCAAAGGTGATACTGGTGTCAAAAGTAAGGGAAAGAAAAATGCACGATGGATATCGAGATGTGCTCAGAACAAGCCTAAACAAAGCACTGACCAAAATCCTATCGTCTTGAGCGAGGATTCAGACTCAGAGATCGAACATTTCCTAGTCGAGGAATACCCCTACTCTCATGGCCTTTGCTCTATGGAACCCTATGACTATGTTTCCAACTTACCTCCATGCCTCAAGAACGACCCTAGCTACCCAGGAATTAAGATTCACAATGAAACCCTGGGTAACTTGAAATAACCCTCGCCTGTGATGCCAAAGCCCGATCAATCACCATGTACCCAATGCAATTCCTGGCTTGAACGTTATTACACGGATGTTCCCCTGTTGCAATATAAGATTAAATCATTAGAGGAACGAGTTACAGTGTTGTCAAAGGAGAACGACAGGCTACAAGCCAACGAGAAGAAACAAAAAACCACCAGTTCAATTGTCTTCAGACATGTCGAGGCAGCAATGGTCTTTGTCAATTCAAAGTTATCATGATCGAATCATTTTCTTACTGCCCAGGTATGTATTTCGACATCGATTTTGTTTTATGAGTTGGTTTGAATTAATATAACTGATTGAGTTTGCTTTCAATTAGTTCTGTTCGTTTTAATAGATTCAAAATGATTCTATTATTTTCGAATTACCAAAAATGATTTCGTTATGAATCATGTACAGAAGATTTGTTTTCTAAAATCGTGTAGCTATGTTTTGATTGATACAATTTTGCATTAGTATGACGATTGTGTCGGCCCCGAGTTAGTTCGATTCATTTCTGTTTGGTTTGATTTGCAAACAATGTTGCGTGCCTTGAATTAGCATAATTATTTGTATGAGTTGGATTAGTATCAAAGACAGATTTGATACGACTCTATTAGTTTGGATTTTAAAAAAAAAATGATTATGTTGAGTGTTGGATTGACATATTATGTCTATATTGAATTCTTACCAGAGATTTGCTTGATATTCGTTTAGGGTCTGTTTCGATTGAAATAGATTCAAACACGATTTCGTTTGCTCTCAATTAGCATAGAAGTTTTGGTTTAAATGATTCACTTTGTTTTCAATTAGCAATTAAAGATTTGTTTAATAGTTCGAATATATTTCTTTTAGTTTTGGATTGATTTAAAACGGTCATGTTTTCAAATTAGACCAGCTACAGAATCGTGAGATTCTGTAGCTAGTCTTAAAATTTAGATTTTTGTTAATTTTACCAATGAAACATTATCTAAACTTGTCTATTCTTGTCCACCTGCAGATACCTACGAATTTCAATGGCAAATTGGGCATGCTGTGGCAGTTTAGAGGATACTTGTTGTGATATAGTTTTGTTTTAAGTTGTTGGTCATAGGCAGAAATAGAGACTTGGGAGATTATTCCCAGATTTTTTGTAAACTGTTTTTGATAATTCCCACAGGGATGTTTTATCCTATGGCCTTTAAATACTTGTTATTTTTTGTAGTGAACCCATCATCACTGTTGGGAGAACAAGACTATGGATTTATAATGATACAGACTTGAATGGAAGTGGATCTTTTGTAAAAGCTTTAGCTTTCAATTTATCATACTTTCGTTCAGGTTTTGTGCATTTTAATTTGTGATTAAGTCGTTGACTACTTTAGATATCAAGACTTGTTACAGGTTAATGCATTGTGACTTAAATTCTATCCATGTCTTATGTATCTCAGTTTTAGTACATCAATCACTCTGTGTCAATTTAATGAATAAAGGTTTATCTTCTTCGTTAATTGAATTGTTTTGTACAAATCTTTGCACAGGGATTTATCTGACTGCGATGATTTGTAAATTATAAGATTGTTGTCAATTTTTATGTCTTGTTTGTCCTGTCGTCTATATTCCAAGAGCACTGTTGCTTCCTGTTTACAAGAAGCTCGTGGAAAATCTAGTGCGGGTTTGCTCCCATCGAACAGATGAATTAGATACTTTTGCACGGGACAAATTGGAAAGATTCATTATAGGTTAGTTTATTAGTGTTATTTAAGTAGTTTAGATAGATATATATAGTTCAGATTTATAGTTAGGATTATTATCTCAATTGATCAGCTTAGATATTTTTCATTTTATTTCTTTCTCATATAATTATAAAATTCAAAAATAATAGCCTTGCTATCATAGGACAGCTCACAAATGGTTTTTTCAGGTTTTCGATTTAAAAATCTGTAATCTGTAAATATTGTACATTTGTAGTTGGATCTAATTCTATTGATAATTGAACATTTAATTTCATAGAATTATTGTTGTATAATATTAGATAATAGACTATACATAC
>SNQJ01S0081843.1:35343-52263 GCA_010110895.2 Picea sitchensis
TTCATGGGGTCGAGAGGACTGTTCTTAGCCCCCTGGACTCTGGAATTCAATCCCGAAGCCGAGATCACCGCAGCCCCTGTATGGGTTAGGCTGCCCCACCTACCTTTGCATCTCTAGGGGACAAACTCTCCGGAGGACATCGGAAATAACCTTGGGTGTTTCCTGGATAGAGCGGACCCGAAAGGGGACCAGTTTACCTGCGCCCGCATTTGTGTTGAGGTTAACCTCGTGAAAGGTCTTCCGGAAGCCATTAAGCTCTCCCTGGGGAATGGAGCCATATCCAAGAGCTGGACTACGAGCAGATTCCTTTCAAGTGCCTCGGGTGCCATGCTTATGGCCACTTCGCAAGAAACTGCCCCAAAGCCGCTGAGGAACCGGGACCAGTCAAAGAAGACGATTTTCAGCCCATAGCTAACCGACGAAGGCAGCCAAGGCGAAAGGATCCACTAGCCCAAGCCCCGAAGGCCACTCACTCAACAGAGGCAACTCTAGAAAATAAAAATAGTTTTGATGCGCTAAAGGAAGATGAAGCCCCAGAACCAGAAGAAACAACAGTCAAGGAAGATCCTCCAGCAGACGAAAGCCTTCTGGAATCCTCCCCCCCAAAATCTGTAGCAGCGAGAGAGATTCGGGCTCCAGATCCGGAAGCTCAAGCAGGTCGGGTTACAACCCCCTCTAGCGGCTCTGGGGGAACTTCTGAACCTGAAGACAATTTAGTCCCGTCTCCGCCCCTTACCCGAGGGCGAAAGACCAACAAAGCATACAGAGAAAAGGAGGCGGCCTCCAACATTTCTTTAGGATCTCAGAAAAAGCTGGACCCCTACATTAAGGGGAAAATTTCAGCCCCCTTGGAATAATGCTTTGCTTCTGTCTTTTGCTATGCTCACAGTTTGTGAGAATTTACTCATTTATGCATTCTTTGTCATATTCTCGAATTAGCTTAGGGAGCAGAGGGGATTGGTCTCCCAAGACATTCACAAGAAGGTTGGCAGCACTGTTAGAGGTCACCAACCTTCTTCGGATTTGTAACTTCCAGATTCTGGCTGGCCAGAATGTCGATTAATGCAACATAACCATTTTTGTCAAAAAAAAAAAACCTCATGTCCAAATAAAAGAATTGTACTTGAACTACTGAATGGATATGAGGAACCAACAAGATGTTTATTGCCAGATCCAAGAGAACCTGAAGAAGGAATCTTTCTTGAGGCCTCATAATAGATTGAAACCAATTTTCTATAAATTCTTGCATACCCTGGTGCTCTTGAGTTTTAATACTATCAATATCCATACTCTGCAGCCCTTCAGATATCTGATCTTCATATCCTTGACCACCCACAGGTGGTAAGCATGCAAGAAACTCTTGACTTCCTGGTTCCAATGCTTGTTCTATACCTAATGAAGTTTCTACTCTCTTGACCTCTTTTGCAGGCAGACATGCATGCTTGAAGGAGCTTGCTAAATCTAGTGATTTGTCTTTTTCTTCCTGAGTTACAGATAGATCTTCAAGCTCCATCAGAATATTAGAAAGTTGCTGAAGTAACACCCTCCTTTTTTCAACAATTCTTGAATCCATCTGAGTGATTTTTGTTGGTTTTTTCTACAATTTCTTCGATTAAAATCAAACACAACATAATCCCTATTCTCCAATCCTATTTAGTGCATCCCTGACAACGGCAGAAAAATGTTGGGCTAGATATATACCATATATTCCAACACTTAATTTTCAACCTGGGAAGGTAGACTTTGAGGAACCAGTACAATATGTACAGGAATGGAGTCAAACTTATCTTGTCCATAGAAATCTCAAATCTTCACACCTCTATCTAATTCATAATGAAAATGCTCCTACTAATGAAATTCTTGGAAATAATCTAACTAAAATAACCTTGCTACAACTATAAATCTGATCTTTGGCTTCTTAAAAGGAAAATGATCCACAATACTCCTTCCTCAATCATTTCTTCATTACGTCCAACTTTGAGCTATCATTAGAGAATACTGAGAATTATGAATTCATAATTACAATCATGACTGCAACTAATTCCATTGATTTCTCAGGATAAGAATCTTAACTCAACTTGATATCCTAGATCATTACTTTCAGATTTCACCAAATCACTTAATCTGAGATTATGTTGTTAAACCAAGTATTCTCTTAAAATCAAATGACTATCCAAATGTGAACTTAAACCAGCAACTAATCCTTATAACTTCAAAACTTCAACATCTTATTCCAAATAAACTGAACCAATGTGTAACACATTCTGTTGAGAAATGAAAATTGAAATGAAACCACTCAAGCTGCTAACTATAACCTTATTACTCCTTAACTGTTGTAAGCAAATAAAAACTCCCCAAATCATGAACAGGACTGAAATTAAATTGCTAGAAATTAATCAAAGTTTCTAACAAAAAGAATCTACAACAATCCTTCTATTATGACTGAAGATGCACTGCAAACCTGGGAAGGGGGACCTTCCTATCCAAGTTGCATCGATAATCAATTATCAATCCATTCTCGTAGACAAGCTTCAGGATTGATCAAAGACAAAAGACAAAAATAAGAAATGTGTTCTTGTTCTATTCCATCTACAAACAAATGATTACATTCATCTATGCTATGTTCTATCTATCATCTATTCCCCATCATATCTACATACATCTCTCATTTCGATCCTCGCTTATATAGAATTTCGAACCCCCCTACATACTAGCTTTCTGGTATCTTCCCATATCCCAGAATAGATAACATAATTAATGTAACAGATACATAAGGAATTGAATATGTATTTTGCATTAATACAAGAGAGAAATGATGCGCTCAACATCACAGATCTAGTATAACCATTGCGCTAATGTAGGAGAGAATATCGTGATGCCTTTTTAACTGCCTTAGTCTCATGACACGAAGTGTCATCAAGACAAGTTGTCATTTATTTATAACTGAAATAGAGCATGTGTTGGTTGTTTACGAAGATTCTCATGGAGGGATCATCCTTGAAACACTCATCCTAGTGCTGGAACATCAACATTAGTACAAGGATCCATAATATAATATTATAAGTGAGATTGTGCATTAAAAACTCTCAAAACTTAACTAAAAACAAGAGAACTATTAAAGACAAGTTTTGGGTCTTTTAGATATCGATTTAAGTCAATGTTTAAACCAAAGTTATACAAAATGAGGGGTATAATACTGTTAGAAAGATCATATGAAAAGATATAAGGCATAAAAATTGATCAAATTTGGGTCCTAACAGGTTTTTTTAAACTTTGATGTCACTAAGACCAAGGTAGAAACCCTTGAGTTGGAGGTATATGAGGCCACCATTGCAGCAACCACTAAGATTCCCAGCACTGGTGAGAGGTGGTTCAAATCTATGAATCTCAATGCAACCTTCTCTAAGGATTTCCTCAAGCCAGATTATCAGAAAGACAATTTTTCCAAGGGAGTGCCTAGGAACCACTTGGTTGAGGGCTTTGATAAAATGTTGAAAATTATCCAAAGGTATTTTACATGTGAGGGAAGTTTCAACATGATATACCAGTATAACATTAGGCTCTTGCTACACTTCACAGACAAGGACTTAATGAATATCCCTTTCTATCTGTTTAGAAGTATGGGAAAGATGTTCGATAGGGTCCAAGCCAAATCCAAGGTTGTGGACACTAGTTTTTTCCACTTTGGGTTGATCAGGATGCTTGTAATGGAATAACTAAAGAAAATAAACCTCACTTGGGAACAATTCATTGTCTCTTCTAACCTACAACTAGATGTAGCAACCACCCCTCAATCCAAGGTGCAGATCCCTTTTCCAACTAGTAGTGTTGCCCAGGAAGAAACAAGAAAAAAGAGAAAGAGAAAACTTATTCCCCAAGACAAAGAAGTTCCTAAGGAAATTGATGAAGAAGAGAGGGAAGTCCATCACTCCCCACAAAGAAAATTTTCACCTCAGCCTGCACTTGAACTAGAGGATTTTACCTCATCAGCTAAAGCCACAACCAAAAAGGGAAGAAAATTGCATTTTCCTTCACCTACTGTAGCAACTGAAACAAGAATTATGAGGCCTTTCACCAGATCATCAGCCCATAAAAAAGATGTTGAAACAGAATTCATAACCAAAGCTTCTGTCATAAACAAAGATACGCGTAAAAGTGAAACTGTTTGGAATCTTATTGAGGTCGTGACCAAATATTATGTTCAGGAGAAAGAGAAAGGTAAGGCTGAAGCTATTGAAAATCCTATTGAAGTCACAAACATGAACACTCCCTCTGATAATCCCACATTCAAGAGATTGATCAAACAACTCATGGATGCTAGAAAGGAAGTTTCCCATTTGAAGGAAAAAATATTGACTGAAAGGAGGAAGATGAAAGAACTCATGGACATGTACAATGAAACCCTTAAGCTGGCTAGGTTTACAACAAGAATATTCTTTCCCCTCCATAGGAAACTTCAGACTTTGTACAGACAAAACAGAAGCATACAGTCCCAAAAAAGAAATCTCAAAGAAGAATTGCAACCCTTCAAGGATGATCCAGCCTAGAGGAATTTAAATGTTCTAGCCCAAGATGAAATAGAGAGAAATTCCCCGGCAGTAGAGAGAAGTGCCACTACAAAAGTACCAAATGCTGCAGCAACATAGGAAATTTCTCTTGCAATAAGGAGGAGTGCCATATTGAAAAGATGAAATGGAAAGGATGACAGATCCATTTTTTATGATGATTAGTTTTTGCAAGCTTGAAGTGTTGAGGGAGGTATTATGATTTCACCTACTGGAGGAATCTACAGGCTCATAATCCATATACTAAGACTTTTTGGGTTTTTTAGGTTCATTGCATGATACACACAGATTTCATAGCGCTTGGCACTAGAGAATAATCCACACAGACTTTTTTGTAGATTCGCTACCGAAAGTTGTTGATTAATTGGGTTTGTTGTCATTGATGTCAACCCTTGAATAAATTTCGGTAGTGAATTCCGGTAGCATAAAGGTTTGGGTAATGGACCCAAGTTTGTTTCATGCATAATTGTATGAGTTTTGATATATTTGCATGTAAGACTATTCTATATGGATAGTACATGTCATGCCATTTCCGGTGGTATGTAGAACATCACATAACTCTTCATGGTTAGAGAGTTATGGCCATGTGAAGTTGGAGAACCCTCATGAGTCATCTAGAAGCCCCAAAAGGTCAAAGTAGTCAAAGTGTTTGCAAAAGAAATTATTTAAATAATAAAGTTAATGGAGAACTCCCTAAAATAAGGAAAGAGGGATGTTACATGAAAGTATAAATAAGAGGCAAGACTCTCTCATTTAATCACACTTGAACCTATTAAATATCATTGAATATCTATTTTGTGAAAGGTTATTTGGGCAGGTATTATTGATAGAGAAAAGTGAAGTAGGAAAAGTGCAGCAGAAAAAGTGTGGCAGAAAAAGTGTGGTAGGAAAACTGCGGAAGAAAAAGTATGGCAGAAAAAGTGCGACAGAAAAATCGCAACAGAAAAATCACGGCAGAAAAAGTGCGACAGAAAAAGTGCGGAAAAAAAAGCACGGTAGAAAAAGTGTGGCAAAATAATCATGGCAGAAAAATCGCGACAAAAAAAGTGCGGCAGAAAAATCGTGGCAGCAACATGGTTGGGGTATATTTATGGGAGATATGGCACATCTTGTTTGAGGTATGTTTTGTGAGCTAAGGTTTATATCTTGAGATGGTATTGGATGTTCAATATTGCTTCATATATCAGATTTGTTAAGGGATATAGTTGGTATTTGGCATATGGGTATTGGTCTTTTGGTTGTGATGTGTTGTTGAAGTTGTTGGTTTAGCTTGAGGATACATAACAGTGAGGTTGTGGCACATGGTTTGATGTAAGGATTTATGGTATTTGGTTTATGGATAGAGTGATGAATTGTTAGATAAATTTTGATGGTAATATTGGTGTATGTCTTTGGTATATGGTTAAGGTACATGTTGGGTACATGGTTGATACAAGTAGTTGATGAGTTGGCACATACATGAGGTGTATTGTTGATGAGTTGGCACATACATGAGGTGTATAGTTGATGATGTTGGTACATCTTGATGATTCAAGGTTGATGAATGGTTGATGCATGGTACATGTTGGTTCAGGTTATTGGTACAGGTTGTTTGGTGTAGGTTGATTGGTACAGGTTGTTACAGGTTATTGGTATAGATTGACAATGATCGGTTGACAGTGGCAGTGGTTGATTCAGTGATAGTGACAGGTTTTCTACATTTGGCATTTATATTTTAGGGTGGTTAGACGGGGAAATGATAGGTGGTTGTAGCCACCTTCCAGTTGTAGTCAAAGAACTAAGGTGGTTGTATCCTCTTTCTGGTTGTAGCCAAAGAATTGGGGAGTTGGAGCTTCCCTCAGGTTGTAGCCTGAGAAACT
Source organism: Picea sitchensis (assembly GCA_010110895.2). Lineage (NCBI taxonomy): Eukaryota > Viridiplantae > Streptophyta > Pinopsida > Pinales > Pinaceae > Picea > Picea sitchensis. Next base: position 41,768 of record SNQJ01S0081843.1, read on the forward strand.
AGGGGGTTGGAGCCTCCTTCCAGTTGCAGTTGGAAAACAAAGGAAGTTGGTGCTTCCAATGAATGTAATTCTTCAAAACATATAAGAAAAAGCATTATGTGGTTTTCTCCTACTTTGGGTTTCCACGTAAAAAAACTAGTGTACTATGTATGTGTATGATTGCTCATTTGTTCATTATCTATTTACTCTGCAATTATTGGATGATAATGCTACATTGATATAACACTTGCATCATATGGTTAAAAAGGATTAAATTTCTCTATTACTGATTCACCCCCCTGTTGACAGGCGAAATTGAACACTCGTCAACTGGAAGAGTGAATCCGGTCCGGGGTTGTCTAATTAACCCAAGTCGTTTGGATTAATTCACTCCGACAGGTTTAGCGGCTCCGTTGGCCGATCTAAGTTCTAAAGAAAGCGAAAAAACAACTAAAGGAAAAACAATAACTTACTAAATAACAATCACTAAAATCTATATGTACATTTAAGTATATAATGTAAAATTTATTTAAATAATATATGTATAATAATTCTATATACAAGTTGTACAAATCACGAGTTTTAATCTAAACTCATAAAAATCGAATGTAGGTTGGTTCCCTTAACAACAGTAATAAAGAAAGTGAAAATACTATTTAATTTTTTTGGTTTATATTCTTGGATGTATACATTCATGAAATCAGATATTAAACTACTTAATCGAACAGAAAATTATAGATAATGGAAATCATACCATATATATATAACTTCTAAAATAAACAAGCAAACGAAATAAAATAATAGACTAACCTATTAATGCATCCAATGTCTGTTCGATAGAAAATATCCAGCCACCTTATCTGAGAAGTAAACCTACAACATATCTTAAGATTGTTCCAAACAAATGCGAAACAAATATGTTGGAACTAAGTTATGATAATAGAATATACAATGGATACAGTCATAGTGGTCTTTATGATTTGCAAGTAACTACGATGAGATAAATCTTCTTGTAAGAACTTGCATGTAAACATTCAACAGAAATTAGAGATAAATCTCCTAATTTAAATTAGATAGATGATCACTGTGTATTGTATCTGAAACATAAGATATGGACAACATATAAAAATGAATCATATCAACTTACAATAAATCATGATGACAAAAGCAATCAACATCTATCATCAAATTGAAATAAACATAACTTGAATCAAAACATCATACAAAAAAGCTAAAGATGTAACATGCATTCTGTTCCATTCAAGTCTGTGATAAAATGCCCATACTCTTACCCTAGGCCGAGACGATGCAATGTTTACAAAATGAAAGGTTTATATAGGTCTCAAGAAACATAACTGTTTCCTATTCATGAGACCCAATTTGTTCCAAAAATAAAGGGGGATGCAACCTCCCTGATCTTACTAAATATCCAAAAACTAACAACAGTCTATTTCAAAATACATAATAGATATGTCTGGGAGATGTTAAAAGTGTCTCATATCATATTTGAAATCATGGGCTCCTGAATTATCTTGAAAGCAAAAGAAAGTAGGAAGATCTCAGATATGTTTTATGTCATCAATTTAGACAATTCGAATTTTCTTAACTGGCTACAGAATCTTGCGATTTTGTAGCTAGTTATAATAGCAAATGAAATCTCATTTTATTGAATAAATAAAACATGCTAATCTAATAATAAAAAGAGTTTATTCAATCAAACCAAACAATCTAACTTAAGAATGACAGTAATCATGCTATATAAAAAAAATCATACCTCTAATCATAAAATCAAATCGTATAATGAAACTTTGGAGTTAACGATGGTTGTAGCTGCTTCTACGTTCTTAAAAATTACATGACCTGTGGTTTTCAAACACTTCTTCTTCCCTTGGATGATAGATTCAAGCATGATGTTCTTGTTTGTTAAAACATCAACTTGGTCTTTTAAAAACTTGACTCGAGACTGTACAAACGGGACATCAGTATAGTATCTGTCGATCCATGATAAGTACACATCGCATTGTGACTGTGAGGCATTTGCTTCAGAACAAATAAGATTGTGGATCGGAGAACCCTCCATACGGATAGCTGATTTATTGAAGAGCTGGACACCAGGAAACTCTGGGTTGTCTTTCAAACAAGGAGGCAAATTATCGACAAAGTTATAGGGTAGGTCAGGGTATAGCCCGAATGACACAGGGTCTTCCTCTGCAAGGAATTTGTCAATTTCGGAGTCTGAGCTTTCGTTAACCTCAATCATGCTAATCGCATCTGCACGAGATCTTGCCTTATTTCGAAGACTTCAAGAAATTAGCCTATTAGCTCTTTTGTTTTTTAAATTGACATCAACATTACTTTTAAACTTCTTTCCTGTAGATTTCCTTGCAATTTTAACACCGTCCTTTGGATATGTAACCGGTTGACTAGCCTGTTGAATAACCTTAGGGTAGATCAAGGGTTCGTTGTTAGGGGAAGAGTCATAAGCCTGGGGAGGTGGAAGAGATGTCGTCGGGTGGACAAGGGTTTCCTCAATGACGGGCTTATCTACTTCTCCCAATTCAGGGTTACCAAAACCATTTTGTGTAATAAATGAATCCCAATAGTCATTTTTTGATTCTAACTGATGTATGAGGATGATTTTAATCATGCCATGGTGAAAAAGACTTGAGTCTAACCTTTGTTTCTTAAATCTTTTCTCCATTTTATATAGACTTCTGAGTAGATAATATGGCATATTCAAAGGGAAACCCATAAAACTCATAAGTAGGCATAAATGATATAAAAATACAAGTCTGAACCATCCCTCACATGTAAAAAATTGTTTCACCACAGTGAGTAAATCATGCCATCAAACTTTCAGGAATGAAATTGGCATACCTCTATCACAGCTGGTTATTTTTCGCGATGTAAATAGTAGGGTCCAAGGGACTTCCTCGACTTTCACATTTTTAAACCATTTCTGACCAACCGCTGGCAATCATGTGGCTTGAACCAGGAACTCCTCGGTTACCTCCAATTGCACATCACCAAATTTTTCCCTACAACCATCAAAGGATAAGGTGAACTCTTGGGCAACCTGAAGATTAAAACCCTGAAACTTCTTGATGAAAGCATGCCAGCCATTTCTTTCCAAATCCTCCCTAGCATCATCGTATGAGAGTAGGGTTTGGACATTGTTAGGTTCAATCCTTACTACAGGGGCCATACTGGACGGGAGGGTAATCAAAGCACAGCATACAAGTAGGGTTTGGAAAAACGAAACAGAGCCATAACCCCAAGCCTAACAATACACGTTGTAATGACTCATACGACGGGAAGGGTGTTTAATCAAAACGCATGCGAAGAGGTTTGTGAAACCCGAGACCATCCTAAGAAGTAATGTCAATCTATACATCGTATGCCACCTTTGTAATGAGTACGAGCTAGGACCAAAGCACTCGGAACAAACATAAGTGCACGCATCATGGTTTGATTACAAAGTTGGGTAAGTTTAAAAAATCGAATAATCAAAATTTTTATGAAAGAAATGTGATCAAAAATCAAATCAAAACCAATACAAAAAAAATCAAATGGTGGGGGTCATTTGTTTGTTAAAAATATCAATCTCTTAGGCATGCTTAGAGTTGACAGGGTCAAAAACAAAACAGGGTAATATCTTCATGGCAAGGAATCAAACTCCATGACAAATTAAATAAACCATTTGCCTTCAATGAAACTTTTTAAAACAAAATGGTAATTACAGTCGCAAGTTTTCATGCTTTTAGTCATGAAAACGAAGCATGAATAGACAATAAGTAAAAAGAGATGATTTACAATTGTTGTTTAGGAGACTGCTCGTGAAGAGTAATACAAATTCATAGACCCTGTGTAGGCAGCTCACGTAGGTCATATTATAAAAATAACAATTATATTATTGCTGCCAACAATGGCGACATGCTGGGAGAAGCAGTTATCTCTGTTACACGAACGAGTTCAGGTTAGAAAAACATGAAAATATTCAAATCGAAGAACAACTGAAAATTCATTTGAACATCTCAAAGAATCATAACTCAGTCTAGTTTCAGATAACTTTTATTTTTAAAGAAACGAAAACTGGTGACAAACTTGGCGAAAGAAAGTCACGATGTTAAGTTAAAATCTCCAATACTGTTGATAGGGCCGCTGCTGCCAGTAGGCGTCCATAGCCTTGACAGGGATGTCAATTAACCCACTCTGACGTCTGTATCCTGTCAAGAAATTTCAGATCATAATGAAGGACGTTTAAGGCCAAAACGAAATCCATATCTAAGAATTTTCTTTCACCTAACATTGCTTCGCTGCCAGCGGGCCTGTTCAGTACCCTGACGAAGTTATCTTGGCATCATGCATGCATTTACCCGCTGCCAGCAGACATGTTCAGTGTCCTGGGGGGTTTACAAACACTTCCCACAGCTCTCTGAGAGTTTATTCATATTATAGTTGTTTAAAATATTCAATAAAGCAGGGTGACGCTGAAAATTCCAGTCTTTATGTCACAGACCTTAAAAAAAAATTGTGTTGTCCTTCATCAAGATCCAAAAATAGTTCATTAATAAAACCAATTTTCAAGAACAGGGAAACATCGTTGAGTTGCTCTCTTAAAGAATAGGGACAGTGTAAAAATATTTTTATAGATGGTCGTGAATACTTTCAATTGCAGATTGAAACTGAGAAAACTCTTTTCAAACAAAAAGTCATCTTTAACAAGGCTACAATTTCAGAGAAATACAACAATTGATGTTCTGACAATTTTCAGCAGTTATTTTTGAGGGGAAGTTTTCTATTTTCTTTGTCTGAGCTAACCCGTGGTGCACGTATGTGTTTTTCAAAAGAAAGACCGATAAGCAAAAATGAAAACCAAAACAAACCAGAAAAGAAAAACAAATAGCAAGTAAAACAAAATAGAAAATATTTACAAAGGGTGTATGGGAGCGTCATCAGGTGAAGTGCTTTTTGAGAGCTTGGCCATTCATCGAGAAGGTGTCTGGCTGTCCCTCTAAATTCTGCAGGCAAAAGGAACTGAGACCCAGTTTCTTAGCAATTAAAAATGGTCCCAACCATAAGTTTTGAAACTTAGTATGCTCTCATTTTCCCTCATGAGTTTTGTCCCACTTAAGGACAAGGTCGCCTACCTCGAAATTTCTATCAGAGGCAGAATTGGAATCAAACCAATTGATGTTGATGTTGATCCAATTTTCATTTTGCTTGAGCCCTTACTTCCTCTAACTTTAGCAAAGCGTTAATCCAACTCTCCAAGGGCGGATAGTATTCTTCTTGCACCTTCTACGATAACTGCAAAGATGGAAGAAGGACATGCGATGGAAGAATCGCTTCCCTGCCATAAACGAGAAAAAAGGGAGAATTACCAACAACAGTTTTAGGAGTTACCCTATCAGCCCAGATCGTGTTCAATAGTGAATTATGCCAGATTTTATGGCTTTCGGAGACCGTTCTCTTGATAATTTTGATCAGGTTTTTATTAGTTGATTCTGCCAAACCATTGCCTTGGGGGTAATAGATGGAAGAGTACTTTAATTTGATTCCTTTTTCTAGAGAGAAATAACTCATTTCAAGAGATGAAAAATAGGAAGCATTGTCAAATACTAGGCATTCAGGAATACCGAAACGAGTGATAATATTTGAATTCATGAAGGATATTACCTGGCTGGTGTTTATAGCTTTTAATGGGGCAGCCTCGGACCACCTGGTGAAATAATCTGTGGTTGTTATGATGTATTTATGCTTCTACGAGGATGTTGGATTGATTGGAACTATAATATCCAGGCCCCACTGCTGAAAAAGGGGAGTCTACCGAAACTGCTTGCAGTGGGAATGTTGGTTTCTGTATCTGTCCAGATGCCTTTTGACAAATTACACACTTGCAGCATAAGGCATGAGCATCTTTGAAAAGGGTAGGCCAGTAATAACCTTCTCTTAATACTTTGTGGGCTGTGGTGTCTCCACCAAAATGCCCACCAGCTTCCCTTGCATGTAACTCCAATAAGACTTTTCCTGCTTCATCTTTTTCAAGAGAGTGCATAAGTATTCCATTGAAATTTTGGCAAAACAAAATACCGTTAATCAGCTGAAAAGAAGCAGATTTCAATCTTAGTGCTCTCCTTTCTTTGGGATCAAGGTGACGGGAAACTGATCCGTGTATAAGACAAAATTTGATGTCGTCATACCAGGGACTAGTAAGGTTTTGTACACAACAGATTTGATTTTGATAGTGCTGATCTAGAATTAACATATCAGTTTCATTTTGTTTTCCTATAGCTAAATCAACAACCAACTTACATAAACATTGGCCTCTAACAATTTGTGTTGGGGTGATTTCTATGTCATATTCTTGTAAGGATGTGACCCAGTTTGCCCTTTTTTCACCTAGTTCCTTCTGTACTAACAAATTTCTGACAGCAGGGTAAGGGACAATGATTTTCATCCTAGATTTGAGCAGATAAGGTCGAAAGTGTTTTACCGCTTTAAAAACATCATAAGCTTGTTGATCTACTATTGGGTAATTAAGTTCTGCTCCCTTGAAGGCTGAGCTCATAAAGGCAATTGGGACTTCATTATTTTCAGCATTCTTTTGAGTTAGGACAGCAGCGTAAGACCGATCAAAGGCAAACATGTAGAGGGTGAAGTCTTGTGAAAAATCAGGGCTCATTAGAGAAGGAGCGTCTACTATATCATTTTTTATTGAATCAAAAGCCTGACTTTCTAAAGGTCCCCAATGGTACTGTACATCCTTTTTTTATTAAATTTTGTAATGGTCTCACCATTTCTGAAACGCTGGGGACAAATCTCCTAACAAAGTTTATCTGTCCTAAGAAAGATTGCATGGACTTTTTTAACAAAGGAGGGGGCAGTTTCGAAATGACTTGGGTCCTTTCAGGGTCGATAATCATTCCTTCATTTGATACAATGAATCTGAGGAGCTTACCTTGTTCTACTGTGAAGACAGAGTTTTTAGGATTTAAAGAAATGTCGTACTTACGACATCGTTGTAGAATAGATCTTAGATGAGCTAGATGATCTCCTTTATTTTTTGAGAAGATAATGACGTCATCTAGGTAAACTACTATAGATTGATTGATCAAGCTGCGGAAAGCGATATCCATCGCTCTTTGAAAAGTGGCACCGGACCACTCTTCTTCCTCACAGGGACAAGATTAGAGACCCACTGTGTATGCCTCACTGGGAAGATTATTTTAGCGTTCAGGAGTTTTCTTAATTCCTTCTTGACTATTGGTTCGAGTTTTGGGTGCATCTTTCTTAACTTCTATTGAAAAGGTTGGGTCTTGGGTTTCATGGGAATAATGTGTTGTATGATGTTAGGATCAAAGGTTTTTAGGTCGTCGTATGTCCAGGAAAAGACATCTTTGAATTCCTTAAACAACTTAATAAATGCTACGTTTTCTTGCTCAGAACATCCCAACCCCAAATTGATGCACTGTGGGTTGTCTTTAGTTCCCAAATTTACTTTTTCATCTGTCAAGGAAGAACTATTCGTTTTACAATTCATTGATTTTCTGAACTTATCATGAAGATCATAAAAATTTTCTAATCTAACCACAGATTTTAGGATAGATTTTACCATGATCGATGCAGACTCTGGGGATCTCGGATCTGGTATTACCGTAAATTCACGAAGATTTTCGTCGTGGGTACCTTCATCGATCACTGCGCCCTGGGAAGTTTCTTCCATGTGCAGAAAACTGATGATCTGTTGATCGTCATCAAAGACTCTCCAATTTGTGATGTTGTCTGGGACGGATGTTCTGAACAACAATTCGACGGAAAATGCATTTGGAGATAGGCCTTCTGCAGGAAAAAGTTTTGAGGCGACGTTAGCTAACAAATCAGCCTAAGAATTATTTAATCCAGGAATAGAATTTATGTTAAACGCAGAAAACTTGTTCATCAAATTCCATACCTCAGTCTGATAGCTTTTAAGGTGCAGAGATAAACAGTGGATAGAATTTTTTACTTGTCTAACCACGATTTCTGAATCACCAAAGACAGTCAAATTTTGAATGTTCAAATCTAGTGCTTTTCTGAGACCTTGCAGGAGTGCCTCATATTCGATCGTGTTGTTTGTGCATTCGAATTCTAACCGGAAAGAAATCAAAGTCTTGTTACCTGATGGATCAATGAGCACGCACCCTGCACCGGCTCCTTCCTTAGATTTTGACCCATCGAAGTAAAGAGACCATATTTGATTTTCGTTGGTGCATGTGGCCGCTAAGAGAAGGTTGTTGACTGTGTGAATGTCATAATTTGGGATTGTTGTTCCAGGTCAGTAATGATAGAGGTTTCAGCCATGAAATTGCCGAAAAAAGTGTCCATCCCTTGTATTTCAGGTGAATTTGCGGAAGCAGTGAATGGTTCATTAGGATAATTTAAATTGGTTACCATGAACTTAAGATAACGCTCATGATTTACCTTGATTCTGTTAGGCTTTCCATTTTTGGGCAGCCACAAGTGAGACCAGTCTGTTGAAAAATAGCCATGTAGTTGTTCAGACCAATCTCTACTTAAAAACAAACCATATACTTCTGGGATATCTACTACAATGACATCAATGACTTGATGGACTTTAGGATTAGATGATAATCTGATAAGCATATTTTTTAATTCACCTATTACTTTAACACTAGTTCGATCAAGCTGAATAATTTTCAGACTAGACAGTTGAACTTTGGCATTAATTTTTTGACATACAGACCAAGGCATTACATTTGATGATGCATCTGAATCTACCATACAGTTATGCACATTCCTATTAAAAATTTCAAAAGTCAACAAAAAGGGAGGGACATTTCTGCGAGTATTAACAACGGAGGTTTGTTGTTTTTTAATCGTAGCCCCTGAAACTAGTTTATCTACATTTGTTACACTTTTTACAACAAGGTCTCTTTTATCAGAAGGCTCTGACGTCGTTTTGGCGGAGACCTTTTGAGGAGTTTTGGGGGTGTTTTCAGCAACCTTGTTGTTGTTCAGATTGTTGTTTTTGTTGTTTTCCGCAATATTCTGCAGCATCTTTTGCAAAAGAAAAGGGAATTTTAATAATTCGTAAACAGAAATGTTAGCCCTAAGATTTTTTAGATCCTCAATCAAATCATACTCTAAACTTGGGGCTACTGAATTATGCTTAGTTTCAATTGATTTAGACTGTTTTGGAGGTGCATTAGTTACAATTTCAAAAGAAGACTTATTTGTTGTCTTGCTCCTAGTATGGTAAGGATGCACTATTTTGAAATTAGCTTGAAAAATGCTATCCGAAAAATGTCCGAAAATGTTTGGGGAGAATTCATATTCTTCTACTATCTCTTGTTCAGCTACTTCTTTAGGAATCTCGGGAGGAATCAAGTTATCATGTGCTTCTAGAATCGTTTGAATAGAAAATTGTAAACTTTCTAGATTTAAGCCTTCAGAATTTGAGTTAGGCCGGTTTGTGGGAAAAGGCTTCCTAAAAGGGGGTTTGTAAGGCCCTTTGCTTGAAGAAGCTTCTTCGGCTGACCTTTTCAAATCTATAACTTGATTAGACAACTTCTGAACGACCTTCTGTAAGTTTTCTAGATCTGAACTATTTGGCTGAGTTTTGTTTTGGGGGGGTCTAGGAAGGATTTCGATCTTCTTCTTGGAGGATGAAATAGTCTCTACCTCGTTAAAGGTATTGTCTTTTAGGCCAATAACCAAAGGATATCTAAGACGAGATTCAGAGCGAAGGTGAAGTAAAGAAGGCCGAAATTCAAGGGAGGATAAATTCTTTTGATGATGTTTTCTAAGGCATGTTATTTACAAGTCATCTCACCATTTTCAAAATAATTTTTTTTCTATAATGATTCAGACCGTGAAATTGGGCGTCCATTGAGAAAACATATCCAAGTATATGTAATAAAAATTTTATCTTGTGGCTCGTTGTAGTTGTGGAGTTACACTCCGTGGAAAATAGGGTTTGTGGCTAGTCCTGAAACTAGTCTAAAACAAGTGTTTCGATTAAAAACGTCATAACGTCTTCACAACAGATCTAAATTCAGCAATACCAAATGTATTGATTAGAGTACAGTCTATATTATTCTTTGTACTAATTTTAGATCCATACAACAAATATTCCGTGCGGGACACACTCTACAAGTTTGCTCTCTAGAATAAGTCAAAATTCAACAAGGTATGTCATTTTTTCTATAACTCCTTTTCTGAGAGGTTCCAAGTAGTGAAACCAGAGGAATTGCATAAAAGACACTGAAGAATATTGTGTACTATTTTCATATCTTTATTTATTATAGGTAAATAGTTATGATTATTTAAAGTTAGGGTTGTTGACTAATCCAAAATTAGTCATGTGAGACTAAAGTAAAGTTTGATGAAAATGCTAGTCTCTTGTTGTTAAAGTTAAGGAAGGTTTGCAAGTATGTGATCATATACACCATGTCTATTACATAGTTACAAATCAGATTTGGATGATGAAATTGATGAGGGATTTTGGTTGAGGT
>SNQJ01S0081845.1:11198-35487 GCA_010110895.2 Picea sitchensis
GCTTGTAGTTGATCTCTTAGTTGGGAGATCCTTACAAAGTATGATGTTATGCTGTCATCATCATTCATCTTCATGTCATGGAGCTCATTCTCCAGACTCCTAACTTGTCCAATGTTTCTGACTGAAAAGAGATTTGTTAGGGCATCGTACATCTTCTTCAATGAGTCAAGATGGGAGATGTAGGGTATCAGGTGGTCTTTTATAGAATCCACTATGATACTCATGGCATTGATGTCAACATCTTTGAACTTCTCCATAGCTGCAACGTTCTGTGGTTCCTTCTCTTTTCCTTATTCAAACTCTAGCTTCACGATCTTTCCTTTCACGATATCCAACACTTTATTCTTGGCAAGGATGAGGTCAATCCTTGTCTTCCACGCTCTAAAGTTAGAGGCTCCATCTAACTTGTTCTCATAATTCATAGAGTTAGTCATGGCTACTTGACTTGGTCAAACCCTAGATTTGACCAGAAATTCAAACTTCATGTCTTGGCTTGCTGAGAGTATCAGGAGATGCACTAGGCTAGAGCAAACTGATCTATCCGGAGATTAGGTCAATCCATTCACTTAAGGTGCCTCAACAAGAGGATTAGGGTTTCTGCAACTGCTCCTGCTAGTAACCCTAGCGGCAGTGTCTTGGAAGCTGCTTCTTCTAGTAACCCTAGCGGCAGTGTCTTGGAAGCTGCTTCTTCTAGTAACCCTAGCGGCAATTCCTCAACGAGCTCAATATCCTAGCGGCTATGTTTCCTTCCAGCATTTAGACTGAATGAAGGAGGTGTGGGCCCATAACCTGTTAGAATATATAAGTTTGTGTGCTCGTTTTACCATTGACGATACCCTCATCACCCAACCATAGGCCGAAGCCACCCTCCGAGCACCTTAACCTTGACAAAGAATTACTCCGGAAGCAACCCTAGGCTAGATAGCCAAACAAGGTGTAGCACATCTTCCTCCAAGGATAGCACACCAACAATAGCTGATCAGATAGTCCAAACCCTAGCCAAGATATAGTCCAAGCCAATACTGAAAACTAGTTGCTGCAACAGTTGCACCTGCAGCTCTCCTCCACACGTGTGCACCAAACTAGGAAATGCAGTGCGCATCAGTTGCTGCTCTGCAATTCTGAGATGTATCAAATGAGAACTAGCGCCCTGTATTTATAGTGGTTATGCCAGATTTGTTGGGCCCGACTTCTCCTTCTGGGTACATGTCTGTTCAGTATATTATTATTATTTATGGTCGACTTCTTCTCTTGTAGGCTAATAGCCTAATATAAATTATCTTCTTGAGCCAACAAGACTTCTAGGGTTATTAGCCAACTCATTAGGGTTTCTCTTGCATCCCGGAGTCTTCTATTCTCGTGGGTTCACACGTGGAGGTAAATACCTCCTGCAGCTACCATAATATTAACATGAAGAGCCCATCAGGTGGATGCTGAGACCCCATCAGGGGGCAGAGACAGGAAAGAGATGGATCAGGGGATTTGCACCAGAGGAGAAGAGGACGTTCCACCAGAGGCACCCTGGCAGAGCTTGACCTAGGGGCATTGGCCCTTTTTCAGTGGAACATTGGCCTTGGAAGGCCTAGTATGTCACCCATCATGACCATGACATCATCCAGCCTTATGGACGTCTTGGGAGGCAGACTGGGCAGTATTGGCATGTGTGGCAGGCTGGAGAAGCCCAAGGAAGGCTAATGTTTTGCTCCAGGATGCTCCATTTTCCCTAGAAGGGGCTAACGCCTCCCTTGGAGGGGCTTGATGTTTCTTTTCAACTCAATTAGGGTTTTAGTTTAACATTCTAATGTAAAACAATATGATTTTAGTATTTTGGCCCTGTCGACCTTTTTATGACCTAAAATGTAAAATTAGGTCATAGTATTGTATAAATGAAGGATTTTCACCTTCATTTTTTCATCACAACTCACTCACTCATTAGTGAGGTCTGAAATTTTTGCCCTCTCTTCGGTTATTGGCTGATTTAGTTATGCGCACTTGTTGAAGGAGGATTATTTTGTCATGTTTTGGCATTTCTCTTGAAGGAAGGTGTTACAACTAGGGTTTGCATTGATATTTCTTGGTGAATTGTAAGTATTTTTTTGCAAAACTTCTTGAATGAATGGTTGTAGTTTAATTTCTTGCATATGTTTATGATTTTTCTAAACAAAACCCTAGGTGACAAGCACACAAGTAGGTCCTTGTCTCATGTCCCCTTTGAGAGAAATTTTTAGCCATTGAAGAAGGAGAGAGCCTAGCCGTTGCTACACTCCCTTCCTATGTTGTAGGAAGCGCCCCCCCCCCTCTGTTTCGGAGCCTAAAATGGTACGGTACGCCGAAACGGTTACGGTACGACCCCGAAACGGTGTCGGCTGTACCATATGGCGTTTCTCGAAAGGGAAACGTCGTACGGTACGGTCGATGGCATTTTGGGGCCGTACCGCGCCCATACGGTCGAGTTTCCGCAGCTTTCAAAGGAGAACTAGGCAAATTAAGAGGGTGGTGGGGCCCCCAAACTTCCAGTTAGTGTTAATTAATGCATTTTTTGCCTTCTCTAACTAGAATGAAGATGATTTTATGTGTTTTTGTTTTAATTAAAAAAATAAAGTTCTAGATGCAAACCAAAACCCTAAATTTATATATATATATATATATTTTTTTAATTTTTTAGATATGGCGTTTCCCCAGGCGTTTCCATTTTTTGAGGGCCTGTTTCGTATTGTACCTGTTTCGGAAACTTCGTATCGTTTCCCCGTTTCGTGCAACTTAGCTCCTTTCCTTTCTTCATTTATTTCTAGTCGTACTATCTAAAGGCCAAGAAGAGAGAGACGTCTTAAACCTAGGTCTACTACACTTAGGGTTGTTTTTCTCTAGGGTTTGATGAAAAGTCCTTGCTGTAGCAACACCTTGCTTCGTCAAACCCTCTAGTTTTGGTTTTATGCTTCATTTTTCAACTAGCCATTTTGCCACTTGAGTTAAGGAAGGAGGAGAGAGCACTAAGGCCTAGTTCACCTACACCAAAGTAAGCCTCTCTCCCCTAGGTTTTTGACTTTCAGGCCTTGCCTTAGCAACACCTCAAAGTCTCTCCCTCTAGTCCTTAGCCATTTTGACTTTTGTCTCCTTCAGCGCTTGCGTCCTTCACTATTGACTCCATCTAACCCTAAGGCACTGATCCTAAGACCTCAAGTGTTGAAGTGACCTTTATCACAAACAACTCTCAACACTTTGAATCAAACCCTAACCTAACTAACTCTAGCCTAGAACTAACCTTCTAACCCTATATGTTGTTGTCGTACCCTGCTATTAACACCTTTGTGCAACAAACGCTTTGTTTTATAAGAAATTGAATGATGATTAAGGGCATAAATTAAATGAAGTGTTGATTTATTACTTTGAATGCCATATTTTTCCAGTATTTATTGGTGAAGTGACAATTTTCATTGCTATTTATAAACATTGACTTCGTCAATATTTATTGCTAAAATTGCTTATATGTTCATCAGATAGTCATCCATTTATATGAAGTACTAACCCATTGAATTAGCTTGCATATATCGTTTTGTTGTTGCTTTGTCTCAGGCAGGTATATCTTTGGGGGTTTTACTTTATTATTGGTTGTTTAGCMAGGATTATCTGCTTGGTGGTGACTTGTGAGGGGGGGTCTATCCTTGTCTTTTAAAACTCTTGCCTTCTCAAAACCCGAGGTCATCGAGGACACCTCCCCTGGGCCTCACCTCCYTAAAGAGAAAGAACCATCCCATTGTGGTGACATTGGGTGGGATTGGTTCCTGTTACGCCAGTTTGACCTTCAAACCTCAAGCTTTTACCCTTGCTACAAACTATGCAATAAAAGTGACCAGATAGGTGGTAATGTCATACCATGACATGTCCATGATCATAATAGGTCGGCTCGTGATGAGACCTCCTATCCATCAACTAGTACCTTCAGTGTTTATGTTATCTTGTGGGTGCCCTTTTCTTACTGAGAATCTTTTCACTGCTTTCTCGGGGATCCCTGGGCGAAGCATCTCAAAGGTTTTAAAATTGGATTTTAACTCTTGCCAACTACTTTCACCCTTTGGGCCTTTAGCCCCTTCTTCCCATGAGGTAAGGTACAACCCTTCCTAGTATAGCCAATCTCAATTCCCAAAAATAAAGGGGAGATGGAAGGAATAAAGATGGAAAGTGGTAAGTATGGAGGGAATGGACGATGACTCTTCAAAGATCCACCCAGTAGCAACCCATCCTAAAGGGAAATCAACTTACTAGGGAACTATGTCACCCTCCCAAGTTTGAACAAGGCAAAGAGAATAATTTCCAAGAAAACGTCATGAAATGAAGAAGGATTCAAATATAACATGTTCAAGTGCTTCAAAAATCAGAGTGATACATACCATGATACCTGGACTCATTACCTCATGGGGCAAGACCCACTGCTACTTCAGGACCAGGCTAGTGTAATGGACGTTGTTGTTGGGTGATATGTGGACTATACTTGAAGAAAAGAGGGGCCCTTCAAGGCCATGCTTAGGTTGTCCGGCTCTCGACACTCCATGTCTGGAACCTTTGGGCCTCGAGACACAATCTCCTTAGTTATCCCTAGGCTAGGGGATAATAGGGATGATTAACACATGCCACATGGAGCTTCTATTGTATGTCCTTCATCACATTTCATGAGACAACCTAGTCTAAAGGGCTACAGGTGTGGATAGAATTCATTATGTAGAACATATCTTGAGGATCTATTTGTGGATCAATTTGATTTGTCCACATATGGAGGTAATAGGCCTTGTCCATATACTCTAAATACATGATCATGTGTCCTATTAGAACTCCATTTATACCTAAATGAAGCTTGTTCTACAAATATTTTAGGCCTGCTACTATGGGTTAGCAATGGCCCCTTTCTTTCGAGGATGTTTAGGCTATGTTGATGTTTTGGTAGCTGCGGGAGGTATTCCCTCCTAGACAACTTTTCTTAGAGAAGAAGAAGATTCCAATAAGTCAAAGGAAGACCATTGAAAAGTTGAAGAACACCCCGGAAAAGAATAAAGTAAATGAGAAGACCACATAAGAGAATTCGGACCACAGGAAATAATAATAAAGTGAAAATATAATTTCCAGGAAGAGAAGTCGGCTCACAGAAATAATAACACCTAGAATAAGAAGTCATCCCTAGACATGTGCCCAGATTAGTATAAATACAAATCTGGGTCATTCATTTGCACATTTAGGCAGTTCTCCTTCTACAATGCGCACTAGGCAGGTGCAGCGACAGCCGCAGCGACAGCCGCAGCTGCAGTTTCGCTATTTCTAGTTTCTGGTTCTCTTGGAGAGTGTGCCCCACTTGGGGAAGGATATTCTTGGTGGCTCTTGGTGGTTTCTCTTGTGCGCTACCTCTAAAGGAGTTGCGCTAAGGTTGTGTGGTGTTGCTCAGTTGCTTCATGCCAGTTGTCATAGTAGTTACAGTTGCAGTTGCAGTTATCAGTTACCAGTGGCACCAACTCTGTGGTGCCAGTTCTAGTGATGTGCCTTTCTTGGTGCTAGCTCTGTGGTGTGCTATCTTGGTACAAGTTCTGTGGTGCTTCTCAGTTGTCAACCCTCGCTAGGGTTTGACAAGATGAAAAGATAATTATTTGGTTCTTCATTGTTGGTTTTCTCTTGTGATTAGAGCTTGTTCATGGTTGTATTGGAATATTCTATCTAAGAAAAGTTGGTTGAGTTTTTCCCCGAGTTTGGGGTTTTCCGAGGATAAATATTTGTGTCTTCTTGTGCTTGTTTATCTATTGCTTATATATTTCAGTATATGATTATTGAATATTAAAAGAAGATAAAAATGTTATGGCAAATTTAATGTTAACTAAACTAATGAAAATCTAACAAGGTATCAGAGCAGGTTTCCTTCAGAACAGTCTAATAGCTGGAAGAAAGGTCGTGAAATTTGCCACATTACTGAGATTTGTCATTGCACAGTTTTCTTTGTCAAGCTTGTTGAGAACTTGTTATAAAATCGATTGGGACAAACTCCACCACTGATCAACTCGCCCTACTCTAGTGCACCTATTGCACTTCTCAGATTGACTTTCCGTCAAAATTAATTTTTTAGGGTTTTAGGCTTGTTGACATTTTTCTGGACATTGAACCTTCTGATTTAAATTTCTAACTTTTTCTTATTGATGTAATGTCTCATATTAGAAGACAAAGTTGGATGGTGTACTTGTATATAAGATGAGGGTGTTTGCAGGAGACATACACTTGGCAAAAGGACATTTATCCAAGCAGTGACAATAGACCCAAAAGGGATCTTAGATTTAGTGCACTCAGAGGAAGCCCAAGAGTTGGAGGCAGCAATGACGATGTCTCCTACAATATAGAACAAATCAAATGGGACAATAGTAGATAGACTCCAGGTTTACATATCAGGTTTGATATTTTACACTGTTGTAGCCTAAATAAGTGTTGTAACTAGAATAACAGTCTATAGAGTTCTATTACTGCTATTGCTATCAAATGTTTAGTAAAGCTTGAATATTGTTGGTATGATGATCATTAAGTAAAATCTCATTGTTCAGTATTAATGATGCACTTGTTTACAAGATAAATTGATCTCCTCTAGGAGATGTTCTTGGTTGTTGACCTTGTTCTAGGCAAGTTATCTTATAAATTCCATGGAGGTTACCATGGAGATGTTGTTCTTGTTTCTTCTTCTAGGGAGGTTACCATGGAGGAATGATTGGTCATAACACTGGAAAAGTGTTGATATTATTTCTTATTATTGTATTTTTGTTTTGTCTCTTATTCCAGGAAGGTCACAAGTGATGTCTTTGAGAAGGAGCTATTGTGACGATTGTTCCCATTCTTGTTTTTTTATTATTGTTCTTATTATAATAATATTATTCTTCTCTGTTGTATTTCTCTTGTTGTTTCTCTTGTTCTGGGCAGGTCATAGGTGATAGCTCTGAGAGGGAGCTATAATGACGGTTGCAAGAGGAAACATATTAGATGGTCTCTAGCTGAGACATGGAGCAGGCTATCCAGACATAGAGTTGTGTACATGACCATACACATCCCTGTAATGAAGGAGAAGAGGATGAAGTCATAACCTTCTGGCGAGAAGGGAACTTTTGTATCTCATATAGAGATTTATTGTAAGGAGCAGAAGGCTCCGAAGATGACCGTACAAATCCGTCTAGTTCAATTGATCACTCTTCAGATCATCGGGAAGAGTCAGTAGAGCTAGAAGGGCCTACCCAAAATTGTTGCAGTAACCAGGAAGAGACCAACATGGTCCAATGATACTTTGCAGGATGTAAAGAGGATACAGATATATGGCATTGATGAGCCATATCATGAGGAGGAGCATATGGCTCCACCAGTGGTGAGGCAGGTGGCCCCACCAAGTACCAACTCAGAAGGAGCTAGAGTTTAGAGGGAGTCAGCCCTTAGGATCCAGTAGGGAGGAGCAGCCTCCCCAAGACAGTTCATAGGAGATCATAATTCAAAGCAGATGAATCCAGAGATTATATAGACTCAGAGGGAGTCAAGCTTCAGAGGGATCATGCGGAATTAGAGTGAGCTTGATCTCAAAGAGAGTTAGTGGCGTATTCCTCCCTAGATTCAGATGGGAGAGAGATGTCTTACAAGACTCACAGATAGGTGCCATGAGTTGAGAAGGTTAGATCGAAGCTTTAGAGGCTTCGAGGAGATATGATACCTCCTGGAAGAATTCCCTTGTTTCAGTGACAGAGGAGGAAGAGAGTCAGAAGTACTGGGATATGGATTTTTCCTTGGTTTCAAGACTAGAAGGGAAGTCAATGGTGACTTCCAATTTGATCTACAAGATCAAGCATGCTGCAAATGGAAACATAGAGAAGTACAAAGAGATATTTGTGGCTAGAATATTCTCCCATAAAGAGGGATAAGATTATGACGAGACACTTGCTCCAGTAGCCAGAAGAAGTGTACATAGAGAATCCATAAGATACATGAGAAGGAGTCTCATGTCTGCAAATTGAAGAAGGATTTGTACAGGCTTAAGTAGGCACCCAAGGAAGGATATGCCAGACAATTATTTTGATGAGCTTGGGAATGATTTCCCCTTTATATTGGATGACTTGTTTCTTATAGGGGATGAGAAGCTCACAGATGCGTGCAAGAGGAAACTCACTTTAGAGTTTGAAATGAAGGATATGGATTTAATGGGATTGGAGGTGTGGTAGAGACTAGATGAGATTTTCCTTAGCCAAGGAAAATACACAATTGAGATCCTGCAGAGATTCAGGATGATGAACTGCAAGTCCATGGCCACACCGATGGTGACTAATCTTAAGCTCTTGAGTGATTCATATTCAGATTTGGTGGATCCCACGATGTACATAAAATTGATCGAATCCTTGATGTACTTGGTTAACACCAGGCTGGACATATGTTTTGCAGTGAACACCTTGAGTCGGTACATGGTTGAGCCTAGACATGTACATTGGATAGTAGCAAAACATGTGTTGAGGTACCTACATGGTACAATTGGATATGGTTTGAGATATGTCTCGGATCGATATGTGAAGATGCAGAGTTATACGGACTCTGACTGGGCAGGGAGTGCAGTGGACCGGAAAATCACATCAGGATGTTGCTTTAGACATCAGTGGCACTCAGTACAACAGAGGCAGAGTATATAGAAGCCAATGTTGCAAGTTGTGAAGCATTGTGGCTTCAAAAGCTGCTTGTAGGGTTATTTAATCTAGAGTTGGAGCCAACTTTGATATATTGTGATAATCAAAGTTGTGTGAAGCATATAGAGATCAAATACCATTACATCTGAGACATGATGTGGAGCTTCAATACATATCCACATATGAGTAGATAGAGGACATTCTCACCAAGCCTCTATCTAGAGTGAAGTTTGAGTACTTCAGAGACAAGCTTGGTGTGATGCAGAATGTCCACCCTCGTTGAGAGGGAGGTGTGTTGTTTCTCCTCCTGTCGTCTAACCCCGCTGGCCAAGGGTTACCTAGATCATTCATGTGAGGTGACTAAGGGGGAATGCACTGTCGGACCTGATGAGAGAAGAAACATCACACGCATAGTCGTGAGGACTATGGGACTAGCTCCGTGCTACTGGATGAGACTATGACAATGGTTGATGGCATGGTAGTAGTTGTGTGCTAGTAGTTGATTGTTGCATAGTTATAGATACCATCGACTATGACTATCGCTGATGGCATGTTAGTAGTTGTGTGCTACTAGTTGATTGTTGCATAGTCATAAGGACTTTAGACTATGATTATGGATGATGGCATGGTAGTAGTTGTGTGATACTAGTTGATTGCTGCATAATCATAGAGACTGTTGAACTGCATGGAGGTAGCTTTTGTAGCTACCAGTTGATTGCAGGATATGACTATGGTTGATGGAATGGTAGTAGTTGTGTGCTACTAGTTGATTGTTGCATAGTCATAGAGCTTGTGACTATGGTTGATGGCATGAGAGTAGTTGTGTGCTACTAGTTGATTGTTTCATAGTCATAGAGATCATAACTATGGTTGATAGCATGGTAGTAGCTTAGTGCTACTAGTTTATTGTTGCATAGTTATGGTGACTATTGGATTGCAGATCATGACTATGGTTGATGGCATGGAAGTAGCTTAGTGCTACTAGTTGATAGTTGCATAGTCATGAGAGACTACTAGATAGCATGGTAGTAGCTTAGTGCTACTAGTTGATTTCTATGTAGTCGTGACAACAAGGTGGAAGCTTTGTGCTGCTAGTTGATCGTTGCAGAGCATGGTAGTAGCTTAGTGCTACTAGTTGATTGCAGCATAGTCATATAGAGTATGGCAGATGATGGAGCCACTGATGGCACGATGGTAGTCGTGANGGTGGAAGCTTTGTGCTGCTAGTTGATCGTTGCAGAGCATGGTAGTAGCTTAGTGCTACTAGTTGATTGCAGCATAGTCATATAGAGTATGGCAGATGATGGAGCCACTGATGGCACGATGGTAGTCGTGATGATACTAGATGATTGCAGAGTAGTCAGTGGACTACTAGAAGAAAAAATCATGGAAGAATACCTCCCTAGATAAGAGGGAGTGTTGATGTTTTGGTAGCTATGGGAGGTATCCCCTCCTGGACAACTTTTCTTAGAGAAGAAGAAGATTCCAAGAAGTCAAAGGAAGACCATTGAACAATTGAAGAACACCCCAGAAACGAATAAAGTAAATTAGAAGACCACAGAAAAGAAGTCGACCCACTGGAAATAATAATAAAGTGGAAATATAATTTCTAGGAAGATAAGTCATCCCACATAAATAATAAGACCCAGAATAAGAAGTCGACCCCAAATAGGCGCCAGATTAGTATAAATACAAATATGGGTCAGTTCATTTGCACAGTCAGGAAGTTCTCCTTTTACAGTGCGCATTAGGCAGTTGCAGATGCAGCTCCAATTTCACTATTTCTGGTTTCTGGTTCTCTTGGAGAGTGCGCTCCACTTAGGGAAGGATATTCTTGGTGGCTCCTGGTGGTTTTTCTTGTGTGCTACCTTTGGAGGAGTTGCGCTAAGGTTGTGTGGTACTTCCCAGTTGCTTTGTGCCAGTTGTCGTAGCAGTTACAGTTGCAGTTGTCAGTTACTAGTGGCGCTAGGTCTGTGGTGCCAGCTCTGTGGTGTCAGTTCTAGTGATGTGCCTATCTTGGTTCCAGCTATGTGGTGTGCTATCTTGGTACCAATTCTGTGGTGTTTCTCAGTTGTCAAACCTCGCTAGGGTTTGACAAGAAGAAGAGATAATTATTTGGTTCTTCATTGTTGGTTTTCTCTTGTGATTAGACCCTGTTCATGGTTGTATTGGAATATTCTCTCTAAGAAAAGTTGGCTGGGTTTTTCCTTGAGTTTGGGGTTTTCCCAGGATAAATATTTGTGTCTTCTTGTGCTTGTTTATCTATTGATTATATATTTAAGTATATGATTATTGAATGTTACAAGAAGATAAAAATACTATGGCAAATTTAATGTTAAGTAAACTAATGAAAATCTAACAGGCTAAACGATGATGTTGGTGTCGTGTTTGGTATGCCTTCCTTAGGAGAGTTCTCTTGCCTTTTTGAAATTAGATGGAGGTGTTTCAGGGTTGGTCATGCTTCAATATGGATTAACTTTGAATCATATAGGAATAACAAGGTATTCCTCTTCATATTTTTGTGAAAGTTGTTGTCAATTTAGTAGCAGAACAATGTTGTTGCTTAGGTGTTCCAGATCAAAAGATCAAAAGTGCTTCTCTTGGTATATGTCCAAAATAGTGGTTGTGATATGTGAGAACACAAGTTGTTGTTTGGTTGTATTTAAACTTAGCAAGAATGAAATGGAGGTGGGTGCATCCTTTGAAAGAGAGTTATTTGCAAATGGAGGTAACACGGTGCTCAAATAGGCTATTCTTGAATATGTTTCTAACAACATTTCATTAGCAAAAGGAAAGGTATACTATTGAAGCCTAAATTAGCAAGAGGAGGGTGCTTCTGGTTTTTCCATAACAATAATAAAGATGAGGATGTTGCTATGATGAAAATCAAACAATGGATGGATGGGTTTTGACTGCAATTTCTATGGCTATTATTACCAACATGTATGACATGTAACTAATAGAGGAGAATCCACACTCATGGCATATTTTGGGCATATTCTTCCAAACAGGGAACTATGGTGTGGCAGGGGCACCCCACCTTAGGTCCACATCTATTCTAGGACAATGAGGGTGCACTACTTGAAATGGAGACATGTAGTGCATTCCAAGAACAACCTTATCCATTTTTGTGGTAGTTGAATGTGTCATGCATGAGATGATTTCTTCATTTTCATTTTAGTTTGAGTCTAATTGGAGTTCGGCCATCATGCATGCATATCATTTTTGTACTAGAAGGGCACATTCATGTGGTAGATTATTCCTCTTTCATATACCAAGACAACATGTGAGGGTGTTGTTATCAGCGAAGGTGTGCCTATTCTTAGTAGATCATTAGGATGTTGTCCTTGGGAATGTAACACTTCTATTTTGGACCATTTCATGCAAGTATGAAGGTACATGCCTAACTGAACTTGAGACTTCGAAATTCCTCTCGATGTCTTGCATTTCTAGTTGTGATTTTTCTCATTTTGTTGATATTTTGTTTTTCACATTTTAACTTATCAACTTTTATAGTGAGGGATCTTGTTTCTTTTATTAATTTCATTTTTTCTATTTCATTTAAGTTTTCTCAATTCTTCGCTTAATTATATCTATTTGTTTTGATAATAACTGTTTTTTTGTTTGTTTGTTAGAAATCTGTTAGTCACTTGCTGAGCCAACATTTCAACCATTGGTTAAGAAACCACAACCCAGGGGCTGCACCAACTCTTAACATGGCTGGATTTTTGGGTGTCTCCTCTCGAATAAACACACCGTAAGGGTATTGAACTTGAGTCACCTAGCAAACAAAACTCACACCTTAAGCGATTAAACTAACAAAAATTGATATTTTGATAATAACTATGATATAATTACTTTAAAAAAAAAAAATATTATAATTTTTTCTTAATAACTTCGAATTAAATAAACACACCTACTAGAAAATAATAACTTTTTTTTTCTTCCAATAACTTGATTTGGAAATTTAAAATAACTCGAGAACCTATTAATCTTAGTATTATATTCTCCTTTGAAATAGAAATTTTCACTAAGCTCCTTTATATCTTTTGAATTGGAGCTTGAATAAAATATGTATTTACCTTACCTTATTCTCCTTTTTGCTAAGTGATGTGGTTTCTTCCATTTTAAAAAACGCGACCTTTACCCCTTTTCAATGGCGTCGATCATATTATTATTAATTATTTAAGTCTCTTAAACTTTTTGTTATATTTATTTAAGTCTCTTAAACTAAATGGGTGGATATACACAAATATATATAATGCAACTCTTGTTAATAATTCCTTCAAACGCCGCAGCGACAAGGGGCGCCTCCTCTTTTTTATATGCCGCGTGTCAATTATGTTATGCAAATTCCCACCAATTCCTTCTGCAAGTACAATGGAGCTTCCTTACCACACCTTTCCACGGCCGTTGTGCTATGGTAATTACCTGAAGCGGCTTGTAGATTGCCCCACAGCTTACGGCTTGGTTTAATAAACTACTTGTTAATCCCCTAGCTGTGGATTACCAAATTGTTTCAAATGCTCACAATTTTCTAATGACTTGTGATTCCCCTGTAGCTACTAGACGATCCACTAGTGCAGTCCGTAAGATATACAAGCGTGTATATGTAGCAATCTGTTCATAGTCGGCCTTTTCACACAATTTTAACATCGTTCTCAGTGTCTGGTGTTTTATGTACACATAATCATATTTCCCTTCTTCTGTGTAATGCCAGATTTTGAGCAACGATTTATTACAAAGCATCCTCTTTTCTGTTACCTGATTGATTATTAATGAGGCTTTGTAAATATTTCCTTCCATTCAAAATTGCTATTGTAGCGTTTCTTTCTTTGTGTTTTAAATATGGCAGCAGATTGCTCTTCACAGGTTTTTTATCTTCTTATCTTCTGCTTGTGTTTTAATGGTGAGATACTTTTCATGATAGTTTTAGTAAAAGAATTATGGCAACCAGCCAATTATAATGAATGATGAAATGGCCATAATGAATGATGAAATGGGCAAAGGCCAGGCTGTGGCCAAAGGCTCAGTTATAATGAATGATGAAATGGACAAAGGTCAGGTTGTGGCCAAAGGCTAATGATCAAAGAGGTTTTGAAAAGTGTGGTTGAACATACCAAAGTAATGAATCAAAATGCTAGGTAGGTTTTGAAAAGTGTGGTTCAACATATCAAATTAATAAAATGTTTTATATAGTAAATATCTAAAATAAATAGTACAATAATGTTGGATATGTGTTGTATTTTTTGTAGTGTTAATTGGATTTAGCTTGAATGGTTAGGAGGAATGTTGTTATCTTCTCCATCTTGATTCAATTCCCACAAATAACATGTTAAACTCTTAACGACATATTAAGCTCTTAATAATCATACAGAATCATTACTACATTTATACATTGATGTATTATAAATATGAACAAACTAAATACAAAATACTTTGTAATCCTTGTAATCCTTAACATTGTATTATTTATACCCAATTTTTTTTATTGTAAAAGGTTTAATCAATCCATTTCATAAAGTATTGTAAAAGGTTTAATCAATCCATTTCATAAAGCATAGTTGGTTGATAGATAGATAAGCGAGTTGTAAAACTTGATGTATTGTATAATATTTTTCATTCAATGAACTTTTGGAGTTGACTTATTGCCCAAGTTATAGCACCAATTTGCATTAATGTTCTGTGAATATATATATGTTCATAGGCTTGGACAGCATATTCTCATTTGTTTATCTGACATTAACTTTGTTGAAATTTACTTGCAGGAAGATGTTACCGCTCCACGGCCTTTAATACAAGACATTATATGGACAGCTCTTCAAAAAGTAGTAGAACCTATACTTAGCCATTGGCCAGGCTCAATGTTGAGGCAGAGAGCACTTCAGACGGTGATGAAGCATGCACACTATGACGATGAAAACACTCGCTACATTTGCATGAATCCTGATAGCAAAGTACGTAAAAGGCATACTGCCTAGCTTCACTTTTTTTTTTCTATGTAAATGGGCACATAGATTAAGATGAACTTGCTACTCCTTTTCCCATTATTTAAAAAAAAAATTAACAGCTTGTTGTTATGGATAGAAGTTGGAAGCTATGTTATGTTGATTTTTCCAAATAAACACGTATATGTGGCTTTTCTTATTTTATTGGGATTGCGAAAAGAACGAAGTGTAGCATTTGCGTGAGGATACTTGGAAAGTTGATTGAGAAACTTGTGCTAGAATTGCTTCAATGTGAGTTAGCAGAGTTAGCACTTTTGTCTAGGAGTAAGCACTTTTGTCTAGGAGTAAGGAACTTGTCCAAACCAAGGCAAAGGTATCTTTCTCATGATGGTAAGAAGTAAAAGGAAATGATGTTGGCATGGTTAAGTTTAAAAATATGTTTGATAGTGCTGAGATGTTTAAATAAGATTTTACTAGCAATGTCTTTTCAGCATATAATTTTATATAATTATTAAGATTGGTTTTCTTTGTGAGTGAATTAGTTGAAATGCAAGACACACATATGTTAGATGTTATGATTTGGAGTAGCAATGTCTTTTCAGCATATAATTTCATATAATTATTAAGATTGGTTTTCTTTGTGAGTGAATTAGTTGAAATGCAAGACACACATATGTTAGATGTTATGATTTGGAGAACCCAAGGGTTCAGGTTCCACAAGGCATGTGAGTTATATGTCTATATTAAATGCTCACGTTGTAAGTTAGTCAACAAATCATTTTCATTGATTAAGTTTGGCCCTCTAAAATGAGCAATTTATATTGTTGGAGATTATTACACAAACACCAAATATGAGAAACATATTAAACGGTGGGGATACTTTTAGAAAAGAGAAAAAAACATAGAAGTGATTAAATTTAGCCACTTTCACTTATATAATAGATTTCACGACTTTTTGTTTAGAATTAGACTTTGAGTAAAACAAGAAAATTGTTGACCTTTTCAAGAGATTTCCACCAATAAAAGCTAGAAAACTCTAGTGTTATGTAAAACGATGTCAAAAATAGTAAAGACTATTTTGAGATTGTGGACATTCCAGATAGTTTATCTTCAATTGCAATTTTAGAGGCATTAAGGGCCAAATTTATACAGGTACTTTTAAATCTCTGCGAGACCTTTCTATCAAGCACTTTTTGTTAAATTTTCATCACATGGTACATAGATCTACACTTGGATAGTAAACCCTAAAACAACTAGGAAAGTGAAACTGTTAAGGGGGGTGTCTATTTAAGGTGACAATGGGTAAGTACTCCTGTAGTTGTCCTACCTTTGTGGTTTGGGTTGGGATTTTCCCAAACTACAATCTGTATGATAACATGACTAAAAGGAAATTTAATGAGATTGTCAAAGGTTTCCCATTAGATATGAATGGTGTCAGCACTATCATAGACTTTAACATAATACCATTTGGCTCATATGATGTTCTTATTTTAATGGACTAGTTGGATGTGCAATATGTTATCGTAGATTGTCATAATAAGACTTGTCTTGATGAAGAAGGAAATTAGTGGACAGTGAAAGGCATATGTAGACCTATTTCTATAAGGAATATTTCATCCTTACAATTGAAGAGATGCTTTAGGAAAGGGTGTCAGTTATATGCAACTCATGTCGAAGAGAAAGCAAAGTGCACAAGCCCAAATCTTGAGGACTTTCCAATGTTGTAGGAGTATGAAGATGTATTTGGGAAAATACCAAGTTTACCAACAAAAATAGATATTGATTTCTCTATTAATTTAATGCTTGGAGTCGCTCCAGTGTCTAAGACACCATATGGAATAAGTACACTTGAATTGAAGAAGCTCCAAATGATATTAAGTGAATTTTTAAAGAAGGGGGGTATACGCCCAAGTGTCTCTTCTTTGGGAGCATCAACACTCTTTGTAAAGAAGAAGTATGGGATTTTGTCACTGTACATCGATTTTAGACAAGTGAACAATGCCATTGTGAGGAATACATATTCTCTACCAAGAATTGATAACCTATTTGATCATATCATAGGAGAAAATATATTTTCAAAGATAGACTTGAGT
The DNA here is from genome assembly GCA_010110895.2 of Picea sitchensis. NCBI lineage: Eukaryota > Viridiplantae > Streptophyta > Pinopsida > Pinales > Pinaceae > Picea > Picea sitchensis. The sequence goes on from SNQJ01S0081845.1 coordinate 27,906, forward strand.
TCAATCTATCATTAGATAAGGATAAACGATGCAGACATCAGTTAGACAACTTTCAGAACTAGGTACGAACATTATGAATTTGTAGTGGTGCCATTTGGACTGACAAATGCACCAACTACCTTCATGTACTTAATGAATGAAATATTTAGGAATTACTCAGATAAGTTTGCCATCTTAATTCTAGATGACATTCGTATTTATTCAAAGCCAGAGGAGTTACATGAAGAGAAGTTGAGGTTAGTAGTACAAGTGCCAACAAGAGCATTAGTTGTATGCTAAGTTAAACAAGTGTTCCTTTTATCAAAGGTAAATTTATTGCTTGGGGCACATCATCTCTAAGAAGGATTCACACTATATCCAAAGAAGTTTGAAGCTATTAGAGGATGGTCTACACATAAGAACGTAACAGAGGTGAGGACATTCATGGGGTTTGTTGTATACTATAGAAGATCCATAGAAGGATTCTCCAAGATTTCTCATCATATTATATCTTTACAAAAGATGGGAATAAATTTGAATGGACACTAGAAAGCTTCCAACTATTAAAGGGAATGCTTACTAGTTCACCCATTCTTAATATTGTTGACCCAAATGAAAATTTTGTGGTATGTGTAGATGCTTGTAAAGAGGGACTTGGTGGAGTTTTTACTCAAAATGGGCATGTGATTTGTTATAAATCTAGGAATATCAAGAAGCATTGTGTTACACATGACTTGGAACTTGCTGCAATAGTTCATGCACTGAATATGTGGAGCATTACTTGACGGGGAGAAATTTCGAGTGAGTTAAGAACTTACCACAATGGTATGAAATATTTATTTGAACAACAGACTTTAAATGCTAGGTAAACAAGATGGTTGGAATTTCTCAGTGAATATGATTTTGATATTAAATATGTTAGAGGCAGGAGAACAAGGTTGTTGATGTACTCAATAGATGAGTACATGCATTGCATACTGCAACAATTAGTATGTGCAATTCTGATTTGATGAACACAATTCTTGAGGTTGTTACCTCAAATGAGCACTATCTATAGACAAAAGATGAATTACAACAAGAGAATGCATAGTATAAGTATAAGGGTTATAAGTTGGAAGAGAATGACATTCTTATGCAGAAAAATAGAGTTTATGTCCCTAATTATTATGAATTAAGGAAGTTTGCGTTAAAAAAAATGTATAATGTTCCATATGTTGGATATCCTAGTTATCAAAAGACATTTGCAACAGTAAGAAATCAATATTTTTGGTCAAGAATGAAGAAAGATGCGGCTTATTAAATAGTCGGGTGGATGGAATGTCAAAGAATAAAGGTTGAGCATAGACATCTAGTAGCATTGCTACAATTGTTACCAATTCCAAAGTGGAAACGAGAAGTGGTAACTATTTATTTTATCACTAAGTTGCCCAATACAACAAGGCAACATGATTCAATAATGGTAGTGGTGGACAAATTAATGAAAGTTGCTCACTTTATTCTAGTTAAATTGACTCATAAGGCAACTAATATAGAAAAGATTTACTTGAAAGAAATTTCCATGTTGCATGGGATACCTAAGGAAATTATTTCAAATGGAAATCCAAAGTTTATCTCAAACTTTTGGAAAGGATTACTCAAAAGTTTTGGTACAAATTTGAACTTCAATACAACCTATCATTTGAAAACACATGGGAAAACAAACATATTCAGTGAAGTGATCGAAGACATGTTAAGAATGTATGTGATGGAATCATGGATAAGCCAACCAAGTGGGAGGATTACTTGCATTAGTAGAATTTACCTACAATAATGGATATCAAGCTTCACTGAAAATGAGTCCATTTGAGGCATTTTATGGCATAAAGTGTAATACTCTAGTTAGTTGGAACAATATAGAAAACAAATTAGTACTTGGGCCAGATTTGCTCAGAGAAATGGAAGAGAAAATGGTCAAGATCAAACAAAATTTAAAGGTAGCACAAGACAAGAAAAAGAGTTATGCAGAAAAAGGTAGAATACTAAGGGAATTTAAAACTAGAGAGCATGTGTTTCTAAAAAGTGAAAACAAAGAAAAGTTCTACGAAGTTAGGGAGATACTGTAAGCTAGTAGCCAGATATTGTGGTCCATTTGTGATCTTGGATAGGATAGGGCATGTTGCATACGTGCTTGCATTTCCTATTACTATAAAATTTCATAATATGTTTCACGTGTCATTGTTGAAAAAGTATGTGCATGATCATAAGTTATAACCATGTTGTTGATTGGGATTTGATCCATGTGAAAATGAAATGAGACTTTCAGGTACAACTAGTGTGTATATTGGATAGGAAGGTCATTGTGCTCAGGAAAAAACCCATAGGGAATGTAAAGGTCCAAGGACCCACTATATCCATGTTATCGCACAATCTGTAGATTGGGAAAATCCCAACCCAATCCATGGGAGTGTGACAACTATGGGAGTACCTATCCACTTTCACCTTAGATAGACACTCCCCTCGCTTTAATAGTGATGATAAGTCACCACAAGAGGGGAATCCCAGTGACCCTAGGGGAATTGAGATGGAAAGTGAGAGAATGATCAATGGATCCCTTATAGGTAAAGAAATAAGATGAATAAAGGGCTTGAAGAAGAGTCTTTTGGAAGGGTGAATGGTTGCCAAGTGTTTTGTACCTACAAATCAATGTTAAACCTGCCCAGAACAAGATAAATGATGATAAACCAAGCCTCTAATCAATGGGGAATCAACAAGATAAGATCGTTGTCCAAGAACTGCAGCATATATCATATTTAAAACAACAAATAATAATTTATAACAAGTGTACAATTAACCATAAAAAAAATCAAATAATTATTGGATGATCAAGCCCTAAACATGTAGATAATATTCCAATATTTAAACTCAAGTTTTGATGGAAAAATAGGGCTGCAAAAATATGTAATCAATAGTGTATTAGGGCATCCTTGTGGATGTATAAAGTTTTTTCTACAACAACAAGTTGTATCCACTGAAATTCGCAAGCAAAGTACCTCAATGAAAGCCCTTGACAAGAAGAATAATTAGCACTAATTACTTGCAATTTTCAGCGGTAGAAAGAGTAGTAAAAGAGGAAGAGAGAGTGGTTTTCTGCAGCTCTAATGGATTTATCATTAATTTATAACAAGAAGAAGAATTAGTTGGCCAATCAAGACGTCCCTAGGGCACAAGTAAGCCTTAAGCATGAAGAATAAATTCCAACTTAGACAATTGCAAAATCTCAACTTTTCACGTATACCAATGCATTGATTTTATATCTCCAATGCAAATTAGATTAGTGCCTTATCAATTGGGTTATGTAGTCTCTTGTGTGAGAGCTAGGTTTGTTACTTTTCTAGCAATGTAAGCCTTTTTACTCCCTAGAGCAAACAAATATAGCAATGTAAATCTAGGGTGTAAGTCTTTTTACTCCTCCTAGCAACCTTATCAAGAATTTATTCAATGACAAAATGATATATCTTGGTGGAGGGTGTATGCCCTTATACTCCTCCAAGGGTTTAGACAAGAATAACCATGAAACAAGAATAAATAACAACAATATGCAAAAAATTCCTTACCAATTCCAATAGATAGCAAGCAACGTCCTCACCTTTATTAAAATTTGAGCACAACGACGGTTGATAATCTTCTTCATAGAATAAATCCAAGTGCTCAAAGGAATACTCATCAAAATCCTCAAGGTATGAACGAAAATCATCAGGATAACATTGCACTAGGTCATCCTTGGGTGCTTGGAAAATTTTTGTGATTATATCATCATCTTGTTTCCAAACGTCAAAATTCTTAAGAACATCATATGATTGTTGTAAAGGAAACATTCAAAGATATCCTTCCATATCATAAATGGGATCCTCATCAGAACCAATCACATCCCACTTACATCTTCCAACATGTATGGACTCATCAATATTATTAACCATGTCACTACCTTTATCATAACATGAAGGATTTAATGCATCCAAGGGATCCTCTAATATTTCTTCACCTTCTCAATCATAAAATAAAGCATCATCAAAATATTGGAAAGGGAAATAACTTATTGTGTTCACTTATTTTTGTGCAGGAGCGTCAAAGGCTTGGATGACTTCATCAAATTAAAGAGCATCCAATACATCATCCCCAAGACTCATCTCTTTAATCATCTTTTCACCTTCATTAGAAAATGAAGGACCTAGATCTTCCAAGGGTTCCTTTACTTCTTCACCTTCTGAATCATAGAACAAAGTGTCATCAAAAACATGGAAAGGAAAATGATTTACCTCATTCTCTTTGTCTTGTGAAGGAGATATAGGATCTTGGAGAGCTTCATCGAACGGAGGACCACATATTAGTGCTTCATTCTCATAACTCACTTCTTCAATCAAGTCTTTACTACCTTCTATTGAATCATGGAAAAAATATTGCTCCTCTTCAAGGGGTTGACGACCTTCTTCATAAATATCTCCTTCTATAACAGAGGGTTCTTGGTATTGAGTATGGCACACATCCCTGAGATCTTCCACAATCTCATTGGTGAATGCTTCATCCTCTAGGGCTATTGCGAGATTTTGAAGGGCATCTTCATATGTCTAGAATTGTGGTTTCACAAACTCAATAAACCTACTGATGAGGTCTATGAAATATGATATACCCTTATCTTCGCAACAACCGTTAATCCAATCTTGCAAAAAAGACGGCAGGGAAAGTATGAACAATTTTACTAGAACATCCTCCCCTTCAAATTCTATCTCACTTATTTATTTCAAGAATTCTACAATGTGAGTAATTGGGAGGCCTCTGAATCTTGGAGAGTTGTTTAACCATTTTATATCAAAATAATGTGGGTATCCTTAAAAACTTTCAAAATCAATAGTCAGATACACTTGTTCCCAGGGCGCCATGATCCCATGTCTTGAAAATATCGCGAAGTAGAAAGTAAGTCAGTGGAGTCTCCAGATAACCTCTTAAGGATTATCAAAGGGAGTGAGGGAATCACCCTCAGTGGAGTCGCCAGGTAAGCTCTTTGAAGTGGAATCTTTGAGTAAAAGACTTACCGAAAAAGTGTCGTTGAGGAATATTGACTCAGTGTTCCCCGACAACGGTGCCAAAAATTTTATTGCACAATATGTACTTGACCAAAGCCCAAAGGCAAGTAAGCCTAGATTGGCATAACATAGAGGTGGCCTTGTCTCTGTCACCCCAACAAGGTACCTCTTTTTCCTTAGGAGGAGGAAAGCCTCACTCCAAGGGAGACGTCCCAGGACCTAGTTAGTTAATGAAGGGTGCAAAAGGCTAGATAAAATCTCACCCCTCTCTCTAGGTCACTCAAGTTAAGAAGTCCCTTGGTAAGGCTAAAGGGACAAAGAGGAACTAAAATGAGTGGCACCTTCCCTTTACCAATGAAACATCAAATGTTAGTAGCAACAATGATTTCAATAATTATAACCAATGACTCCTTGAACAAATTATATGTTGCTAAACAAGTTATATATAACAACAATAGGATTACAGTAGCAGCAATGTATCTTAAAGAATTGCAAGTTATGAAGACAAGAAATGATATAAAGGGTTTTATACACTTGATAATGCTTTTTCACTCTCAATTTCAAGATTAATACAAGTCTATTAATACTCAGATGGCTGTTTAAACACTTATTACAACAACAATTAATATTGATAACAACCAATAAAGAACTTCAGAAAAAGGTACTTGAATGAAGCAAGAAAACAACTAATTCAACATCCAATGATTATAGCTTGCTTGGCTCAAGTGTTAGTGGTTTTTATAGATGATTTAAGGGGTGTAAAGGGGCTGCAACAATGGTTGTAACAACAACTTCCACAGCAATGACAGCCTCTAACAACCTCAGAATTTGCACTTAGAACAAGCAATTAATTACACACTTTAACAATCATTTGATATTACTTTGCTTGATACAATTTCTGGATTGTATTTAGATGGTTATCAGGCTAATAAAGGCTGCAAATGATGGTTGTAACAGTGAATTAGTATTAGAAACAACAGCCTTAACAACTTCAGAAAAATTTCACTTAGAGATAGAAAAAGGAGATTCAGGCCTAGGAAGGTGACGCCTAGGTTGATGCAATTTTCTGGGTAGTTTTTATGATTAGTATACGTGTTAGGGCTGCTAAATAAAGGCTTTAGCAGCAATTATAGCAGCAGCAATATGGCTGTTAGTGTTAGTGAGAGTTCAAGAAGATTGTTTGAAAGTTTGTTTGATCTCATTTATCCACAAGGGTATAGAAATCAGTGCCTTTTAGGGGCTTATGGAGTCAATAATAGTAACAATATCACTTGGGCAATAAAAGAATGATAATGCTTATCTAAGGGAAGAGGTAGATGCAAGAGGTGTTGGCACTGTTATCGCTCAATTTGTACTTATTCCAAGGGAAAAGGTTAAAGGAAGACAAATTGGCATAACAGGAGGTTATCCTATCACTGTCACCTCAACAAGATACCTCTTTCTATTTAGGGTTGATGGCCCAGGGGAGACGTCCTCGATGACTTGGGGGTTTGAGAAGACAAAGGTTAAAGTGTCTATAAAAGTATCCCCTCTCACAAGTCACACTGATCAGAAAGTCCCAGGGTTTTAACCAATGAAGTAATGAAGTATTCATATGTACCTGCCCAGAACAAAGCAACAAGAAAATATATCTTTTGCAAGCACAACTTGTTGTTAGTACTTCATAAAACCATGGACTTTATCAATAAAAACAATAGTTGATATATGATGAAGCAAACAGAATTTTATAACAACAATAAAATTATGAGATGATTGTTTCACAATAAATGCATTGAAAGAGCTTCAAAATGACCCAAAATAATCACTCAAAGTACTAGCATTTGTCAGAAGCAAATTAGGCAGTGTATAAATCAACTTTACAATTGCTTTTAGGGGCTTTTAATGCTGCAATAGATGGATGTATCTTAATTTTGTAACAGCAGCAAGTAGGTTAGTAGATTAGTCTATTCTAGGGTTAGGAAGAGTTAGTAGAGAGCTTAAGGTAAAGTTTTGAGGGTGGCTTTCATCAATCACTCAATTGTAAGGCTTAGATCAATGCTTTTAGGGTAAATGGAGTCTCTTTTAGCAGCGGAAATCTTGAAGGACCAAATTGATAATAAGAGAGCTAAAGAAAATAATGTTAATGATTGAAGTGTTGGCAGCCAAAGGCTTCAATCACTAAACCTTAGGGGGAAATGGCCTCTAGGAAGTAGGTAACCCTAGGCCCTAGCGGTTTTCCTCCTTCTTAGCTCAAAGATGAAGTAGATGATGACTAGATGAAGAAAAATATGCTAGGGTGTTGCAATGGCAAGGCTCTTAGCACAAAGCTTCAAGAAAATTGGTTTTCTAGCATAATCTAGTAGGTGAGTTATTAAGGCAAGAACAATAACATGTGCTTTAGCCTCCTAGGGTTTTAAGCTACAATTTCATAATCTTAGAATAAATGCAAGATAAATACAACCATAACCATTCAATGAAGAATAATTGCAGAAAATTTACTTACATTCACCAAGAATCATCTAGCAATAGGCCTAGTTGAAGACTTCCACCAAGAAAAATGCTAA
>SNQJ01S0081845.1:35497-47451 GCA_010110895.2 Picea sitchensis
GTAGGAGTTTGAGGGGGCTCTTGGAGATTTGAGCATTTGGGTTTTACTTGCAGGGCCTTAGCCATGATTTCTAGTGCCTCTTGAGAGAGTTTTATGGTTCAGATTATTTCCTAGAGCATTGGGACGAATTGGAGAGAAGGAGGGCATTTTTGAGATTTAGATCTATTCAGTTTGGAGGAGTTATCCATAGAATTTAGGCCTGAGAATTCAGGAGGGGAATCCTATCACCCCGATCTATCATTTGACAGAGTTTGGACTCATTTGGAGGCCTCCTTCATCAAGGCCGAAATTGTAGGGTTTGACAGTTTCAGGAGGGCACAACTCAATTGGAGGATTTAGTATTTGGATGACTTTACCTTGGTATTTCGGTTTGATATTTCAGGAGGGGATTCCACTCATACCGATCTACAGTTCGACATCTTCAGCATAGCATTTGGAGGTCTTTGACAGTAGGGCCGAAGTATTGAGGGTCTTCAGGGTTTCAGCATGGCATGGCATCTTCCAGCTTGGGGGTTGACACTTCATACGGACCAGATATTTCTTGTATTGGTATTCATGGTATATTCAACCTTTGGAGGCTTATTGTAGTCTTCTTTTGGAGCATTTTGTAGCAACTTCTATCTTCTATCTTGGAGCCATCTGATGAGCATTCCAGATCAACATCTTCATTGTAGCAGGTTCTATTATTATGAATAAAATCAGATCTGAAGAGTTTTGGCTTGTCTATCATCTTGTTGATCTTGCATATGGTTGAGGTATGTTCCATTATGGTATCTTCTTGTTTATTGCTGCAACACACATTGAATTCATCAACATAAACCCTAAGGTCGAAATCAAGAGGCCAACCTGCAAGTAAACACATACAAACAAGTAAATCAGTAAAGTGTTTGACGAAATGCCACAACCAATAAAAGTTTAAAAGACACCCAAAACCGTGTTGTTCCTTGCATATTGGCTTGGGAACATTACACATCATCTCCTTAGTTATCCCTAGGCTAGGGGATAACATCTGGCTCCAACTCGGGGACATGTGTTCATCGTAGAGTGCATGAGAACCTCAGAATCTCTGGCATGACCTGTGACCTGCTTGATCTTAACAAAAAATCATTAGCAATCATTTGGGGTGGTGATATCACCCCTGGCTCATATATGGTACAGAAAATGAAATTAAGCAAGCATATATACAAATGGAAATACAACTACTCTAGCATGAAATGCAGATGGTATATACAATGAATGCAAATGCCTACCTACTTACCTCTACTTACATGTCGATTGAATGCTAGGTGTAGTCAAATAGCCAGTGAAACCATCCTAGCAATGTCTCACCATACCAACCTCTGTTCTTCTTCATAAACCAAAGCAGTGATAAGTTAAGCACAAAAATAACATGACTTAGAAAATGTATTGTATCATTGGAAATCGTAAGGTCTAGCTCATGGAGGTGTGTGGGAGGAAAAAAGTGGTGCCAAGTCATACTCTCAAGAAAGCGCTCAATACATCTCAGAAAGGGATCGTGAAAAGTCAAAGTTTCAAAAGACTGACTCAAAGAGTCTGAAAGATGGCTACCTCGGATATCTTCACAATCTGAGGCTTGCAAAGGGATTAGCAAAAACCGAAAGGATGACTGACAATTCCTTAAGGGGAAGTTGGAAGAATGTGATAATAAGCTTCTTCTTAAGGTACCCGACCTTCCCCCTAAAAGTAAAAGAAGGCTTTGTCCTACAGAATAATTGGGATAAGGGACATGCTTCCAAACCATACCCTCAGTGACATAGTGAGGTAAAGTAATCAAAGGGAGGTAGAAAATCTCATCACAAGTATTTTTCTTTAGGCAAGCAACTTCCTCACTCTGATTAGGATCTAAGTCACCAAAAAAGAAAGTGTTACAACTAGGAAATCCTACATCCAATGTCACCTCGATGTAGGTCCCGCACTTCAAGGGTGACTAGGTCACTCTAGGGAGGCAATCCCGGTGACCCTAGGGGGAAAGAGATGGGGATGAATAGAGATGGAAGTGGAGCCCCTAGAGGTCAAATCTAAATGGAGTGAGTGGAAAGAGATTCCTTGCAATTCAAGTGATTGTTTCCCCAAAGGTGTAGTGTTTCTCCGGATGATTGTATGTGCCCGAGACACAAGAAAATCCAACTTGCAATGATATATGCTAGTATGGATCCGCAAGTTAAGCTTGTTGTCCCTAATTTGCAGCAGTAGATGACAGTTTATATCAGCAAGTAAGACATTCAAATCCGCATGCAAAGCGTAAGATCAATGAACAATATTATAAATGAATATGGAAATCAATTATGACTGAAAAATGGCACTTTGAGGCTGAATAAAGCAAGTTGTTACAACGTGTGTTTTATGCAGAAAATTGAAGCCTTATGGCTGTAGCATTCAATGGAATTCAGCAGCAAAATCAACCATGGAAAAGTGCCTAGAACTATCCCAAAAAGTGCACCCTAGTTAGTAGAGTTAGTGTGCAAAATTTAGGACCTAGTCTAGGGTTAGTTTAAGAGTTAAGAATGAATTAGTAGCTAGGGTTATGCAGCCTTAATGGCTGTAGGTTAAAGTTTGTAACAACAATTAAAGTAGTGGGAGAGAGGGGACACCCTAGTAGGGGAAGACTCCTCTCAATGTGGAAAACCAACTCCAAGAAAGAGATCTTTCAAAAGACAAAATTTCACATTTCCCAAGGCAATGATTTTATATCTCCAATGCAAAAGATAAATGACTAGTGCCATTGATATTGGGTTAATGGAGTCAAATAAATGAACTATATATGCTACTTCCTTGGGGGTGTAAATCCTCTTACTTCCCAACGCAAGTATCTCTAGTTAGGGTTTGAGAATGAGGGGTGTAAATCCTCTTACTTCCTCAAACAAACCCTTGCAACATCAATGAAATTCAAGCAATAAATGATGGAGACTAGAGTGGGGGTGTAAATACTCTTACTTTCCACTTAGCGCCTAGCACAACAATCCTTGACTTGAAAAAATGATAGCATAAGAGTAAAAGACCATACTAAAAATCAAGAAAGATTCTAAGACAATCCACCATAAAAGCTATAAACCATTCATCCAAGGCTAGTGCCTCGCTCCTCCATCAACCATTCATCAAAATAGCCATAAACAAGTGCACAAGAGACAAAAGAAGCTAAGTGTAGCGAAAATTTCAGATCAAGTTTTCTCTCAAGAGGGAGAGTTATGTTCAAATGAGATCTTATGATCTCTTATTTATACAAAATGTCACCAAAGCGACTTGTCCATATATTAAGGGGTAAACCACAAGACTAGGGGTCAACAACCCTAATATTTCCCCCTTTAACAAGTAATATTAAACAGATTCATTTAAATTTCACTTTTGCACAAATAAAACCTAATTTTACATGGACGTCACCCATTTGGGGACGTTTTTCCACTTAGGACAAGTCGTTGGTGTTGGAGAAGCTATGGTAGGCCTCCAAAGGCCACATGTCAAACATTTTTGAAATCTCCTCATGGCCAAGGCCTCATCCTCCTCAAAGCGTCCATGTATCCAATGTGTGGCAACAACACCACCAAACCCTAGCCCCCAAAGTGATGATGTCAAGCTCCTGAAGAGACATTTGCTCCTCCTCGAAAATTGTTTTGGCATGTGAAGGTTGGGCTAGGTCTTCCATGTCATCTTCTAGGTCATCAATTCTTCATCTCTGTGATCAAGTATGTGGATCCTTGGCATCCAACTTTGTGGGCTACTTGCTCTCATGGAATCCCAAGCTAGGCTGTTCTCCCAAAAATTGTCCACCAACAGCTAGGCTTGTTCTCCCAAAATTGTCCACCAACTAGGTCCTGCAAAGACAAATGAGCACACCCTCTAAGGATCTCAAGTCATAACATCATGATAAGTGAATCCAATCAATAAATGAGCCACCTAAGCATGTGCATCAAAGATTACTATATCAAAAAATTAATTGCTCAAAGACACCATGCGACTTGTCAAGCTTGAATATGGGAGGGTTGACGAGGTGTCCTATTGGGTAGATCTTGTCGTAGGTCAAGGAGAGTTTCCAAGAGATACCTCTCTAAGCCATGTAAAGTGGGTGAAGTGGTTGGGGTCAAGACTCAATGGGCATAGGGCTCATGACATACAAGGGGTCATAGTGTCTCATTCATGGGTGCCTTTGTAGAGGGTGTGTGGTACCTTTGTCCGCAATGCACTTTTTCCAAGCCCATTATTTTCCATTCTTTTATTCTTTCATATTTTTAAGGAAAGGTTGAAGGTCACTTCCTTGGAGTGGTGTCCAGATAATGGCAATGTCACCCACAAATACCTAGTGGAAATGAGAAGGTTGGTTTGTGATGAGAGCCTCTTTCTCTCAGCCATGCAACTGAGAGCCATTACCCTGGTTTGGTGACTAGATGATGGAAATTTCATACACTAGATATTCATGGACGTGATAGGTCGGCTCGTGATGAGACCTCCTATCCTTCAACTAACCTTTTAAGCATTCTTTATTATATTGCAGGTCCCCTTTACTCAAAGATAAGCGTTTCATTGTTTTCTTGGGTGATCCCTGGGCGAAGCATCTGGAAGGTTCATACAAGGCTTTTATCTTTTACCCAACATCAATCCCTTTGGGCCTTGAGCCCCTTCTTCCCATAAAATGAGGGGCAACCCCTTCTTGGGTCAATACACCCTAAAATCCCAAGAGATAAGGAAATTGAGGGGAATAATGATGGAAATTGGTAAGTATGTTCGGTAACGGTACGATGGCTCTTTAAGGGAGTTCCTAGTAGCAAACTCATCCCTAAGGAAGACCACTTACTAGGGCACAATGTCAACCACCAAGGTGAAGAAAGGCAAAAGGCATAATGTCCAAGTATATATCATGAAATCTAGAGCAATCTACGATACAACATACTCAACTGGCTTAAATATTGAAATGATGCTCACCATAATACTGACTTGTACCTCATGGAGAAAGGGCCACTCCCTTCCGGAAGCTAGCTGATGTGGTGGATGCCATCTGTGGTGGTAAGAGGGGTCTCCAACCGTGCAAAAGGGTATTGTTGGTCATGTAGTCTCCCAACACTCCATATCTGTAACCTGAGGGCCTCGAGACATAATCTCCTTATTTATCCACAAAATGGGGATAACAGGGAATATCGTGAGAGTTCTCTCTAAGCGAACTACCAACGACTTGTTGTAGTTGAATTATGCCAAACTACAACTATGACTTATGAAGGAATTATGACTATATGTAAGAGTAGTTGTTGTTATTGAGAGAAATTGAACTACAACTGAGAATCCCTGGACTCCCAATAGTGAGATTTCTTGGGTAGCTTGTGCTAGAGCCCGAGAGGGAAGTGGGATGACATGAGGGACTGCTTAGTAGAGAAGGGGATCCATTTCCTTGGATTTTTCAAGATAATGGGGAAAAATTGTTGTGGATTGGGACTATTGTAGGTGGGAAACTAACTGTGAACTTGGAAATTGTAGTGTGTTAGAGAGTTAGAGCCATCCATAAATAAATTCACCCTCATCTTAGGGGTGGCTTCTGTTGTAGATAGATTAAGTGTGACAAAGAGTCTATGGTTGGGTGGAACATCCCTAGTTGGTGGAAACTTTCTAGAAAGATAAGTGTTCTTGATTTACTTGTGTAATTGTTGAATAATTATGGTTTATGTTTGGATTGAATTAGTTTCTAATTTTTTTAGTTCTATTTCCATATTCAATTCTGCATCTATAAATTATGGTGTCATTGTCCATTGAACTTTTTCATTATGTTTGTATAAGCCTGCTTTATAGTGCTTACATCTATAAATTAACTGTTAGCTAGTGAGAAAAGGCATCAGAACAAGTAAATCAGAGATATGGTATCAATGAAACAAATTAGAGTGAAATTTGGTGTCTTAAGAAGTGCCTTGGTATCTCACAAACTAGCACCTTTAAATTAAAGTCCAAAATATTGGCACTAGCTTATGGGGAACTAAAAGGGAGGTCAATGTCACCACACCAACCCTCTTCACACTTTAGGTTGGCTCTTCTCTAACCAAGGGGGGCTTCTCTAAGAGATTGATAAAGCTTTAGGCAATAAGAGATCCAGGTGAAATGAAGAGCGGCTTTAGAAAAACAAGTGTTGTAGTATAGTTCTAAATGAGAAGTTATGGGAGGATCAAGACTAGTGTCAAGTACCTTGGGCAAGCAGAGTCAAGACTCGATTACCAAGGACAATAGGCATGGGATTGAAAGTGAACATAGACCTAATAAAGGATCTACAAACCATTTATCTTGCTTCCTACCAATGTAGAAAATTGCTTGTAGGAATTCTTGATGAGGAAAACCATAATACATGTATGAACAAATGTCTACAAATTGGCAACATAAACAAGGCAACAAATTTGAATTAAGATAAATGATGCTACATTATATTACCAACCATAGATGCAAAGATAAATAAGAGAGGAATAAACCACAATCAAAATCTTCTTGACAAGGAAACTATCTTCTTGATTAGGAATAAGCCATAATTCAACTATCACCTTGTCAAAAGCCATATCAATTTAGTCATTCAAACATACTTAATGCAAGTGATCACCAACATTAACATTCAACAATATCAACCTTAGGAACACATACCATAAGAGTAAATAGCTTCTTGTCTTCCATTTCCTTCAATATCTTCAACGAACCTCGAAGGAGAGAGTCCTCAAATCCAACCATGCAAATGAGAGAGAGAGCAAACTCTTATATAGGTTTGAGCTGAACTCCTCTTACAATAAAAAAAAAATAAAAAAATAAAAAATTAGCTAGAAGCACTTTCCAAAAATAGCCAACATCCTTTATTATATATAAAAAAAAAAAAATGCAATAATTTAAGGTGAACCTTATCAAGATCTTCAATGAAAATCCTCATTAAGGTGGACCTCCATCTAAATCTTTAATGAAAATCGATCCACTACATATGTACATGTGAAAATAAATTTGCCTTACCATACACACGTGTGGACCAATCATAAGCATGGTCCAATATAATAAAGAGGCTGCTTCATGAAATTAAAGTGCCATGCATCCTCCTGAAGGCTTGTGCGCTGAGTATGGGACGATTCCTTCATCAAAATGGAAGTAATACACACATTGGCCAGCTCAGCGCGAGTTATTTTATGGTCAAATACTCAAAACGGCTTACGTATTGGAGAAGACAGCTCATGCAACATATCAAAATGCATCATTTATGATTGTACCAACGTGTTCCGTACGGCACCCTTCATAACATGGCTTATGCATAACCTTAGTTAACCCAATGTAGTTCGGATTTTTATAAAAATGACTCCATATGATATGAATGCCATGTAATATGCATCCTCCGATCTACCTGGCCAAACCAGGTAGATCTACCCCACGATTTGGTCAATTCGTGGGATGAGGGTCGGCCCACAAAATATTATATCCCTTTTTATAATTCGTGCGCTAGGTGATTACTTATAAGTCTAACTCCATCAAAATCTAAGTACCACGTCCAGCTCATGTTATCCATATGCCATTCCTTATGTCAACAAGCCATCGCATGGATCAAGTCTATGGCTCAACATGGTGGCTCCATCCCACGAATTTCTCATGAGATCGCCTCGGTCTCATCCAAAAATAAAATAATATGCTTTGCTTCTACTTCCATGGATCAAAGATAGCAACTATAAAGAAAGAACCAAACCATAACAATCCATTACAAAGAATTAATAGATTTTCTCAATCCAAAACACCAACTTAAACAAGCAAAACTAAGCCAAAATTGAAAGTATATATCCCCAATCTATCAAAAATCCATGACTATCATGCTGCAAATCATATATTTTCATCACAAGAATTACCCCATGCAAATATAAGGAGGTAACATGCCCAATATCCTCAACAAAACACTAAAAAGTACATGATATGTTAAAAAACCATAAACCATAATGGGTCTCTGACAATGTAATGTTTCTACAAGTCATAGAGAAAACGGATGAACTTACAATGTAATGTTTCTACAAGTCATAGAGAAAACGGATGAACTTACTAGAAGTGGCCTATTTTATAATCCTTTATTTCTCTTTACAAGTTTCCTTTTGGAAGAATCAGTGTTAAAAACATGCTATTGCAAACAAAATACTTTCCAATCATTGTTAGTATTCAAGTATTTTTTTTGCAAATTAATGCAAAAAGCCAATGGAAAGGGTTGGTTTAAGGAATTTATATGATATTTGACGTTATATTATTATTGTTAAATATATATGTAACCTCAACAGTTTGACTGTACACTGTTAGTTGTCCTAGTCAGTGGTACATTCGTTTCTTGATGTTCTTGATTTGCTTGAGCTTATTTAGCTCAACTTTTTTTCCCTTTTCTTATATACTCAATACTATTGTGCTCTGCTTATTTTCTGTTTTCCAATTTTGTATTCTTTGCTTCTCATTTTGTCATGGTATCAGAGCTTTAGATGTAAGCCTCTTCACATAGTCTGGAGAGCAGCCCGATCCTAAGAAGCACATAGCTTACACTGTGAATGACAACATGAGATACAGATTCTTCACAAAGCTTGGAGAGAAGTCTGAAGTCCGCCTATCCGCTCAAAAGATCGTTGCAGACAACAAACGCGAGGAAGCAGAGCTGCAGAAGGCAGAAACAATTAAAGATACGTGAGCTTTTAAAGAATTTGTGAAAGATTCATGAAATTCTTTCTTCAGAAGAAAATTTTGTAGAAGCAACAAAGGACAAGCTAAAGCAGCCATAAGATCGGCCCTGCGAATTGATCTGAGCCATTAATCAAGCTCAGAAAGGACGAGGAGCACGCAGAAAAGGAAAATGTGTTACAAACATCAGAAGAAGCAACCCATAGTCTAAATATCTTCTGCAGAGGTAGAGTATGTCGCTGCTACATCAGCTTCCTGTCAAGCTGTGTGGCTGAGAAAAATATTGAAAGATATGTCACATATAGAAAATGAGCCAACTCCTATCTCAGCAATTTCTCTATGCAAAAACCATGTGTTTCACAAGAAAAACAAACATATTGACACTCGTTTTCACTTCATACGCGAACTAGTCAATAATGGTGACATTGCACTTCAATTCTGTGGCTCACGAGATCAACTCGTCGATATTTTTACAAAGCCACTAGGAAAATTCGTTTTTGATTTTCAGCGACAACACTTGGGCATTATCAGTGCTGATGTTTGTAACTGTTGAATTTAAGAGGGAGTGTTAAATATATATGTAATCTCAACAGTCTGAATGTATGTATGTCAGCTGTACATTTGTTTCTTGATGTTCTTGATTTGCTTGAGCCTATTTAGCTCAGTTTTTTTCCCTTTTCTTATATACTCAATACTATTGTGCTATGCTCATTTTCTGTTTTCCAATTCTGTATTTTCTGCTTCTCATTTTGTCAATTATTGATTCAACATGGCTCAATTTAATCCAAAATTAATGCAAAACGCAAAGGGTTGGTTGAAGGAATTTATATGATGTTTGACGTTATGCCATTATTGATGCAACATGGCTCAATTTAATCCACATTTCTGGATCAGGATAATGCTCAAATGTTGCTAATACTTTATAAAATTTTATGTTTTTGCATTCTTTTAGGTAATGAATATGCTATGTTGCTGGGTAGAAGATCCAAACTCAGACGCATTTAAAAAGCATATTCCACGAATAGTAGACTATCTATGGCTTGCAGAAGATGGCATGAAGATGCAGGTCAGGATTCAAATTATCTCTTGCTGGTCAGCATTTTTATGATTTTGTTATTTCACTTAAACCCATTCATTGAAATTCAGGGTGGATAATTGATAGTTTTGATTCCTGAAGAGAAGAATCAGACTAGATTTCTCTGGAAAATTTTCACTGCGATTTGTATTTTATTGCACTTTCGATGGTGTTTTCCTCATACCAGCTATTTGGTATTTCACTTTCAGTGTCATAATGGCAGTCAGTTATGGGATACAACATTTGTTACCCAAGCTCTAATATCGACCGGCCTCCTTGACGAATGCGGTCCACTGCTTAAGAAGGCACACATGTTTATAGAAAAGTCACAGGTTTATATAATTCGTATATGTACTTGTGTCAAAATGAAAAAATTCGCGTTTTGTCATGTTGTATCCAAGGTAAAGATCTAAATATTAGAAAAGCATTTTTACATAGACGCATTGCTGTGTTTGGAAGGTTCAAGAAGATTGTCCTGGTGAGTTGAATGCCTGGTATCGCCATATTACTAAAGGTGCCTGGACTTTATCGACCAGAGATCATGGTTGGGTTGTCTCGGACTGCGCTGGTGAAGGCTTAAAGGTGTACGAAGAGACTCAATGTAGCAGTTCATATTTTATTTGACATTATAGTTTATTTGTTATTTGCTAAATCACAAAATGCCTTTGGTCATACAGGCTTCACTAACATTGTCACAACTGCCTGAAGACATTGTTGGGAAACCAATATCCCTGCAAAGGATTTTCGATAATGTCAATTATCTCCTTTCCATGCAGGTAAACAGGCATTTTATCCTTGAGTCAAACTAATAGATTGTTTAAAAGTGTATCCATAATTACAATATTATTAATGTAGAAGATTGTATTTTGATTACATTCACCCTGAAGTATATTTGAAAATTCATTTCATTTGTCCTGTTGAGCAAGTGTGTCAGTTTTAATGTTTTTCTTATATATAGTTTAGCAGTAATTAGAAAAGGTTCACAAGACTTGTTAGTCAAAGCATGATATGAAATGTTTAGATGATTAGATGCATGACATAGTGTGGAAGACTGTATTAAGCAGTTCTAGTTGTAACAGTATTAGTTTTCTTTTAAAGTTGAAAAGCCAAGAACAATCTATATTTTGATTTTTTCTCAGAATTGTCAAATATATAGTTTTTTCAGAGTATATGATGACTAGATCAAGTCACATGTATATTGTACCAAGAAGGATATGGTATTTGATATGGATACAACAATTTTTTTAGAATTGTTTGCACAAATTTTGATTATATATATAGAGAGAATGAAAAAACTTTATATTCCATAAAAAAAAATAAAAAATATACATATTTCCTTCCCCGTAGAGACCGTCCTTATCACTTTCTAATACACATTTCAATACTTTCTGTCCCGCTCCACTAGCCTTGACATCTTTACATTCTGTTTAAAAACATACTGTCTCTATCATTTCCTCAATACATGCATTCCTTCCTTTTATCATTACATACTGACCAAACAGAATTAAAAAAAAAGGTTACAGCAGAAAATTCATTACTTCTAGAAGCTGATTATCATAGAATTCCTGAAGAATATAGGCCCCTTCATCTAACTGCAATGCCTTCTTAGACAAACTGTCTACTTTCTCATTATGCTCTCTGAGAATTTGCTGACAGGAAAATCATTCCAGCTTCTCGATGTATGCACGAACCTGTCGTGAGCGGGGGCAGAGAGATCTGATTCTCACAGAAGAGGCCCCAGTGATCCAGTCTATCACTATCCTAGAATCACCGAAAACATGGATCTTTCTTAAATTAATCATGTCAGCATGAAAGTGGAGAATCATTATTGTAGATAACTTTGCTTCGTTATTGGAAGTGTTATCCCCCATTTCTAGGGATAATTAAGGAGATGATGTCTTGAGGCCTGTAGGTTACATACATGGAGTGGCGAAAGCCAGGTTTCCCATTATAGCCCCGGGGGCACCCTCCTACTCATGGTTTGTTCATCATTCATCTCCAGCGGCAGAGCACCATCCATTACACATGCATGGTCCCAGAGGTCAGCAAGACTTACTCCAAAAGGTAATGAGTCTGGTCTTGTGGTAAGTGTCATTTTAATATTTGAAGCATTTGACATGTTGCAAAGAATCCTTCTTGACTACAAAGTGTTTTCTTGGAATTTATACTTTTTTCCTTATTTCACCTTGGTGGGTGGCATTGGATCCTAGTAAGTTGGTTTCCCTTG
>SNQJ01S0081846.1:9877-35332 GCA_010110895.2 Picea sitchensis
CCCCCCCCCTCTCGTTAAACTTCGGATGGCGAGGGGGGGTCCGGAAAATTTCATGGCCATTTGATTTATTGTTGATTTGGGGTTGTGATGTTACGTGAGGTTTGGGTGGGTAGACTTAGGGTAGTGTTAGTTTTTATGTTTTTAATTTTTTTTTCATATGTTTTAGTTTTATTGTTTTATATGTTTTGTTTTTTATATTTTGTTTTTTATATGTGTTTTATTATATGCTTGTTTAAGTTTTATTTAATGTTTTGTTTTTTATGTTTTTATTTTAATATTGTTTTATTTAATATTATTAATAAAAAACTAACCTAGTTATTAAACTAACTTAACTATTAATTTATTAATTAATTAATTAATTAATAATTACTTAATTAATAGTTAGCTTAACCATTATTTTATTTTAAATTATCCTATACTAAATTTTATTACTTGCATTATTAACCTACTATTTTTATCCTAAGTTTGTTTATTAGGGATGAGTGGCGGGCGAGGCGTACTCAATGGGACAAAAGGGCACAGGGAGTGGGGGCGCAGAGGTGGATGAAGGTTGTAGCAGGGTGATGGAGGGTCAGGAAAAATGGATGGAGGGGAAAAATGGAATCAACCGAGCCGTATTTCGTCATCATGGAAGAAATGCTAAATCATCAGCCGAAGAGTCAGGTTACCTATGATTATAGGACCCCAACATAGGCTCCACCCGGGGATGGTATCTCCTTTCAGGAGGTGTCAATAATGACTGAACGCTAGACATGCAGACCGGTGCTTTATTCTTTGGGCTGATCCCATAATCTTATTCTACCACTTGTACCTGTTTTGATCTTGCAACTGAAAACAAATCAAAATGAACACTGCTGAAAAAGAGATGCTTAGAATGATGAGCTTATTCACATTCTCCTACCTACCCTATGCTACTGATAATTTTGTCATTCTAAATGATACAATAATGCCAATGAAGCCAATCAAGTAGTTGTTGAGACCAGAGGACTGTTTGACTGCTCGTTAGCATAGTGAAAAGGGAAGCTTGACCTTTTGCCCATAGACTAAAAAATGCAAAGTGTAAAGGCCACTGCTGAAAACATGATTGATATTACCATAGAGACCTCGACAATCTTGAAGAACAAAAGTAATGCCAGAGATAGATTGAGGCTCTATAGTGAAAAATTTCTCCATATAGTTAGCTATAGGATCAAGGTAGAAATGACATGTTCCTTGATTTTTGGATTCTACCAAGTGAGCAACATGCTCTGGCACTGTATCTATGTTATTTTCATCCTCATGCATTTCCTAACATGGGTACAACTTTTCTGATGGGTTTTGAAATGATGCTTATGTTGAACACACCCCTGTAGATGAATGTTTGATCATATC
The DNA here is from genome assembly GCA_010110895.2 of Picea sitchensis. Classification (NCBI taxonomy): domain Eukaryota; kingdom Viridiplantae; phylum Streptophyta; class Pinopsida; order Pinales; family Pinaceae; genus Picea; species Picea sitchensis. Next base: position 11,249 of record SNQJ01S0081846.1, read on the forward strand.
CATATCATAACAACTTTTTATCCCATGGCTGGATGATGGAAAATGACTTTGACAACACAAGTCATCCAACCGATCAGCTATTGGATCCTGGAAAGACTGACAAGACTATTGCATTGATTCAAATGAAATTTCCTGACTTTTTATGTATTTATCCTTCAACACTTGTTCAAGAGTCTCCTTCAAAATTTGAAATGAATTAAAGCACAATGGTACAAAGTTATTTTGGATTAACTCATAATTTGTCTCAGGCTTTAAGATTTCATTTGGAATTTGAAAATCAGAGTAGGTAAAGTGTTGCAATTCTTGGTTTATAATAGCCTCCACATCAGCACTAGCATCTTCACCTAGTTGATCAGAACATTCTCCCTCTCTACTATTGACAACTTGCTTACAATTTCCTCTCAAAAATTGAAAAGAAGAGAAACATAAGGGCAAAGATTGTTCCCTTTGAACTTTTTTGCATCTTCCTCATTGCTGTCATGATTGTTGTGCAAAGGCTAATTGTCATATTTGAACTGTAACTGATCTTCCTCCTGCCAATGATGTGTTGTTGGTTACTTTGAACAGTCAACATCTATTTCATCCTCATGATCATCATCACACTGGTCACACTTGGGTAAATCATCCATGGATGAAATGTCATTGAACATGCATATCATGTTAGGAGAATCTTCCACCACTTTCTGATTTTGAACTTCATCTTCGACTGCGTTGTGACTTGAATACATGAAAGAATCATTATCCAAACCATGGTACCAAGGGTGAGCTACAAAATGTTTGGGAAATATGACCTTTTCTTTCTTTGAAATCAATGGAACATGATGCCTTTGGGCAACAAGCTCCTCTTTTATGCTAATCTTCTGCATCATCTCTTCCATGGTGCTGGCCAAAATGTCCAGTTTAGCTTCTGAAGATTTCAACTGCTCCTTTTCTTTGTTCTTTACTTTTGACCTTTTGATCAACAAGTTGGCTTCCACATCAACTGCAACCTTTTTCATTTATTCAATACTTATAGTGTTCTTTTCTCTTAACTGAAATGTCATCTCAAGATCGAAGGCATCTGGGTAATGCAAGTGAGCTGATCCTAGGGGTGGCCTTATATCATTAGGTATTGCATGATGTACCTTATTGAATCTTGTTGAAAACTGATGTATCGTCTCCCATGGATTTCTTTTCAAGTGGTCATACTCTTCTAGGATGAGGAAAACATTTCCCATGACCACCCATCTATCTAGGAAAACTTGCATAAATTGATGAAAATTTATGCTATTTGCAGCTGGCAGATTTCTAAACCAATTTTTATCTTTACCTTGCAAAGATAGCGCAAACATCCTCATACAGACATCATCATATTCAACCTCATAAAGGTAGAGGAAATCTTCAAACCTCTGGATGTGTTTTTCAGCAGTAATATTGACATTCTCTCCATCAAACCTGGGCAGATTATTGGTGATATTTGTAGGGAAGTCATGGAGGATAGAAAGAAAATATAGGGGCTTGTATCTGTCTTGGATTTTTGCAGGTACAGGAGGTGAAGCAAGAGGATTACAACCATCCGGAGCTTTAGCAAGAGTAGGATATAAGCAGGAGGCTTATGTCTTACTAGGACTTCTACAGGTGCATCTGGGATGTGCACAGGTGTATGAGTATGTACATAATCTACAATCGGGGATATGATCTCTTGAGGCTCATCAATTTGTAGATGATCAATATAAACTTCAACAATATATTTTTTATCATGCTTAGAATAAGATATAAAATAATTACATATAAAACCAAAGATGTCTTGAATGCAATTTGAGCTTGAATACCTGGTCTTTCTAGGCTTCTTCGCCATGCTTTAGGTTCTTCCTCCAGTGGAGTCTTTCAGTTGGCACTGTCTGGAGATAATTTGGATTCACCAGGTGAATGATCTCAGCCTTCTTGTGTCTGGTCACTGTCCATCATCAATGATCAGATCTGGAACTTTGAAGTGAACTACTGGAGAAATTCCCTCGTAGAGTCACCATTCTGTTAGCACTCTGTAATTTGCCCAAGGCTGTGGAGGAAGTCACATAGGCAACATCAAAACCACTTCGAGTCTTGGATCTATCCCTCCAAGACTCAGAGAGGGATTTCTTTGTCTGATATAACTTTGTTTGAAGAAGATATTAGGCTAGTTATGCATAACAGGGTTTGTGCTTGGATTTTTCTGGTTGAGACAACAAAAGAATACCATTGGGCTATGGGGTCTGTAACAAGTTTGAAATTAAACACAGGTCTATAAGGTATTTCCACAGGGCAAGGTAATGCAAATGTTGGATCCTTTAGAAATAAAATGATGTAGAAGAGGAACAGATGAGATATTCAACTACAACAAAAAAGCATTCAAGAATTTCTTCAGTGTAGTATCAGAGGAAAACATTTAGATTTTTAAAAGATCGACACAGAGTATAGTGGATAAATTCTGCGCTAAATATCCCTTTAAAAATAAAAAAGGAAATAACATAACGATAACTGAGAAGGATCACATTCAATGAAGAGAGGAAACTTCACCAATGTTAACACGCAGGAATCCTGTGCAAAAGTCCATTACAGAGAATAGCCTTCTGGTCCAAGAAATCAACAAAATTTTACATTAAAATCATTTGGATAAATAGGGGAGATCCCCCAACAATTTGTGTCTGTCGGATTTAACCGCCTCGTCCAAAAATAGCCACAAATCCCCAAAATCTGGAACTGTCTGCCATGAAAGATGGGCCGAATTTCTGCGAAACATAGGTCCACTCAGACACCTGTTTCTCTTTAATTATGACACCTAGGAAAACACTGAAAGATTTTATTGAATATGGGCATGTTCTGGACAAAAACCTCCTTCGGTTTCTCCAAATTCGCCTCCAGTTCGCCGTAACATCTCCCGTAAGACCGAGACTGTAATAGAAAAACCAAAAATCCGAAAAATGAGGCTGAAAGAAAGCTTTGATTCTCCATGCTCATGGAACCTGTGAAAAAAATGAGAGAGGTTTTTGTTCTTCAGGCCGTTATGGAGAAAAACCTCTCTTTTTTTTTAAAAATTCATTTTCATTTTTCCAAAAACAACTTCAGAAGAAGACTAGTCAAAATGTTGCGAAAGCGGTTTTTGTTTGGGAAGGGTGGTATTTCGAACACCCCCTGAGGTGGTAAGTAGTTTTAGGGAGGAGGGTCCTCTGGCCTGTGGGGATGACAAGTGTCCAGAGGGTGCTAATGGAAAACAACCATTCCGCCCCCTCCCCTCTCATTAAAATTCGGATGGCGAGGGGGGGTCCGGAAAATTTCATGGTCGTTTGATTTATTGTTGATTTGGGGTGTGATGTTACGTGAGGTTTGGGTGGGTAGACTTAGGGTAGTGTTAGTTTTTATGTTTTTAATTTTTGTTTCATATGATTTATTTTTTAGTTTTTGTTTTATTGTTTTATATGTTTTGTTTCTTATGTTTTGTTTTTTATATTTTGTTTTTTATATATATTTTATTATATGTGTTTTATTATATGTTTGTTTAAGTTTTATTTAATGTTTTGTTTTTCATGTTTTTATTTTAATATTTTTTTATTTAATATTAATTAATAAAAAACTAACCTAGTTGCTAAACTAATTAATTAATTAATAGTTAGTCTAACCATTATTTTATTTTAAATTATCCTATACTAAATTTTATTACTAGCATTATTAACCTACTATTTTTATTCTAAGTTTGTTTATTAGGGATGAGTGGCGGGCGAGGCGTACTCAACGGGACAAAAGGGCATAGGGAGTGGGGGTGCAAAGGTGGATGAAGGGTGTAGCAGGGTGATGGAGGGTCAGGCAAAATGGATGGAGGGGAAAAATGGAATCAACCGAGCCATATTTCGTCATCACGGAAGAAACGCTAAATCATCAACTGAAGAGTTAGGTTACCTATGATTATAGGACCCCAACACCTCCATCTTGTGCAGTTTATTTTTTGAGCAGGCTCCAATTTTGGGACCTAGAGTTGAGATTCTCCCAAGAGGACCTCGTGATCCATCCATGGAAAGGTGGACCGAGGTGATGAGGCAGCAGGGAGGGGGTAGGGTGTCGACACCCTACAATGAGGACTTTTTCTACTAGTGGCGGCGACAAGTCATCGCTCTGGATGACTATCCATATGAGGGGATCGAATTTAGAGGAGATTTAGACATGCCACTTCCACCAGGGTCCACCTACGGTGACATAGGTATGTCAAAACGTTTTTACATATTTCATTTTTTTTTGTATTTTTGTATAATTAGGAAAAACATATTTTTGGATGGTGCCTAAGTATTGACTGGACATTTGTGTGCCACAAACATGGGTCCACGACGACTAGAGGGTCTCCCTCGAGATTGACGGAGGAACCGGGGAGATGAAATGGCGGGAGGAGAGGCCGAGAGGGTCTTACAAAATGTGTAGCGCAAACTGTCGCATCTGACTCACAGGATACCCATGGTCCAGGTAGGGGATCTTCTCGAGGCCATGTAGTGACAAGTGGTTGGTGTACCCAAGGCATGGGTATGACTCTATCGGCATCTCACAAATGTCGTGGTTTTCTACCATGATACACATCTGGCGCCATAGGTGTAGATGTCGTGGGATATTATAATTTCGAATATACATGTATTGAGGGTGTTAGCCCCATTTTGTACTATAAACACCATATTTTTTGAAATATATAAAAAATGATCTTCGGCTTTACTTATATTTACAATGTGTATAATGATTAGATGGTTTTATTTGCTTTTAATTATGTGACAAATGCCAATCTAAAACAAAGTTAGCACAAGCATCAAATACATGATTAAAACTCCTAGGAATATGATAATATGTAATAAAATAAAATTATCATTCTAAAATACGCATCCGTAGGAATCGTCAGAGTAAAGTAGGATCACGCACATGGTAACAGTCATTCAATTAACGTACTACTAACTGGGAATCTAGGCGAACTTCTAATGAACGAATTCCATGTGAAATAACATTGCATAAAAGTTCTATAATGATGTTATATTCAACCACATTATTCATGGATGGCCCTAGGAATATGCCTCCTGAAGACACTAGTAGACCCTCAGGTGAATAAACCACCCAAGTGATGAAATCCAAGTTCCATGTGTGACAACTGGCCCCATCTGCGAATCTTAAGTAGACTGACGACTCCATTGATGTCTGTCAACCAAGTGAAAACTCGATAAGTAACACAAAGACCAAAAATAAAGGAGATATATACACTAAATTACATTAGTATACAAAGATTTCTGCTCGAGCGTAGTATATTTTCAAGTAGAGTCCATTTATGGGCTCAACCAACTTATTCCCTTCGTAATATTCTAACTCATAGGCCCCTTTTTCTAAAACACGTCACACGATATAAGGACCGTGCCACATGGGTTTAAACTTGCCTGCCCCCAATGATTCTTTGGCTTTATTGTACAAGAGGACCAAGTCACCCTCAACGTACAACCCAGGACAGACAAAATTATCATAATAGACCTTAGCACGTCTTTTGTTTGCCTCGATAACTGTAGAGGCGTCTCAATGCTACTCATCAAGAATCTCTAGTTATACAAGGCATCGATCGAGATCTGAAGTGTCAGGTAGGAGCGCGACTACCAACTTAAGAGAAGGGATTTTTCATTCAATGGGTAATATCGAATCCACACCGTGTACTAATTAGAAAGGGGAAAATCCAGTGGCAGTCTTGACCGAGGTTTGGTATGCCCAGAGTGCAGGATATAGCATGATGTGGCAGTCATATTTACTCTAACTGACAATTTTTTTCAAAATGGTTTTGAGAGACTTGTTGACGGCCTCTACTTGCCCATTTTCCTGGGGATAATAAGGAGAATAATGACAATGTTTAAACCCTATCTTAGTTGCTAGTTCTTCCATCATCTCATTCTAAAAATGACTTCCATGGTTAGTGACAATCTCACTTGAGATATAGAATTGGGTGATAATATGATTGAATACGAAGAAGGTTGCAGTATTCACATCAGATTTAACTGTAGGCATGGCCTCAACTCACTTAGTAAATTAGTCGACGGCCACGATAATGTGTTGATGCCCACCAATCGAAGTTGGGTTTCAATCGACAAAGTCCACCCCCCACTTGGTGAAGGGATCGAAAATAATGACTGGATGAAGAGGGGCTGGATGTGAGTGCATTTTCCAAGTGAACACTTGGCAGGGGTGACACTTCTTAACTGCTTCAATACAATCCTTAAAGATAGTCGGCCAGAAATAACTGGCTCGCAAATTTTTTTGGGTTGTCTCAAGCCTGGATAGATGAACACCACAAGCCCCACTGTGGCAATCGTTCAGAACAGACTCAACTTCTCCATGAGTTAAACAATGACGCAAGATATCGTCTATTCCTCGAAGATACAAAGTATCATCGACGATAGTATATTTATTAACTTGGTAGCTTATACGTCATCGTTCATCTCGTGAGAGATGATGAGGGAACTTCAAGTTTTGAAGATAGAGCATGATGTCTCCATACCAAGGGTCAGACAAAGAGACAATAAAAATGTGTTCGTCCACAAACGAATTGACATGGATAACATCCTCATCTAATCGTGGAAAATTGGATATTAGTTCTGCAAATAATAGGGATTTCTTGGATTTCGCGGAAGCCAAATCGAGATCAAACCCATGTAAAATGACAATCCATTTATTATATTTTCCCCCTATGATACGTCGAGTAAGGACGTATTGAAATGTATTGACGTCAACAACCACCGTAGTCTTAGAAAGTAATATATAATTATGTATACGCTGGACTGCGTGAACGACATCCAAAGCTAGATTTTCAATTTGAGTATAATTAAGTTAAGTACCAAGTAAAGTTTGACTAAGATAGTAGATGATGTGCTCATGGATCTCATCATCCTCCTGAACGAGAACGATACCAATCGTATCTTTGGACAAGGCGATATAAAGAAAGTAATATCTACTGTAGTCAGGAGGCTTTAGCAGAGGCGTCGACACTAAACCTTTCTTCAAAGAATTGAAGGACTCCTAGGCTCTGATCTAGATGGGTATCGATGGCTGCACACCTTTCCATATGGCTCAAAATAGTTTTCTGGCATTTTTGGTAATTTACTATTTTTAGCAGTTTTTTCGGGTCCTGAACTTCCGGGGCCATTTTGAGGCCCTAAACAATGTTTTTTTGGGTATTTTTCTCTTGAAAAATAGCATCTATGATGCTATTTTGTCTCGAGCTTTGTAGGCCTCGGATAGATCTTTCCAACGAGCTATCGTGCACCCCAAACGAAGATCGTATGCAATAGTTATGACTCCAGGAAGTTGATGGACTAACTTACCCAAACAGGGCCCACTTGACTTTTGGCATTTCATCTTCGAGGGTTAGGTTTTTGGTTTCCACCTTCCTGCTTTTGATAAATAAGGCCCTTCGTTCTCTTTTTGTAATCAGCTTGGTCATGGATGAGCATAGCCACCACATCTCTTATCAGGGATATGCTACAACCATTCTAGCTATGTATTGTTCAACAGTTTTACAGTTTCTCTATTTCATTAATTAATAGAAGTGTGTGTTTACTGTATCACTCTGTTCTCTGCAATATTATTGTGCATACTCTGTTATTTTCTTCTTACATCTCATTCCTGCATAAATCCGGATCAGGCTCACTCATCTCAGATAAAAGGGGTGTCTTTCTTCAAAAGACGCATGAAACCTTTAGTGATAGTGGCATAGTTCACTATAAACCTACGAAGAAAGTTAGCTTTACCTTATAGACCCTGAAGTTGTATAATTGTGTGCAAGGGAGGAAACCGAATTATTTCCTCAACCTTAAGTGGATCTACGATGATCCCAGTCTCAGAAACTAGAAAACCTAAAATATGACCAAACTTAATGCAAAAGATGCATTTGTGAGGGTTCAACCAGATTCTATAATAATGACATCTTCCAAAAACAAGTCGAAGGTGAATAACATGATTTTCTCTCTTACAAGAGTGAGCAGCAAGATCATCAAGGTAAGCTTCGACTAAGTGCTTAAGATCGTGAAAAGTGAAAGTCATGGCATGTTGAAAGGTTGCTCCGGCGTTTTTAAGGCCGAAAGGAATCTTCCGGTATGCAAAGGTACCTCAAGGAAAAATGAATGTCGTCTTATGTTGATCCTTGGGTTTTATTTGAATTTGATTATATCTTGAAAATCCATCCATAAAAGAAAATACTTTGCTTCCCGCACACTCATTGAGAATTTGATCGATGAAAGGTGTGTGAAAATTGTCTTTCAGACATACCTTGTTTAGGTCATGGAAATCCATACATACATGGATGGTTCCTTGCTTCTTATCTACCGGAATAGGGTTGGATACCCATTCAGTTAAGGGAACTGGGTAGATGAAGCCAACATTAAGTAGCTTCTCCACCTCTGCCTTAATAGCAGGGGCCTTTCGAGGATTTATAGCTCTAAGATGTTGTCGAATAGGTTTAGCATCTAGATAAGTTTTAATATCATGTTCGACAATATGAGGGTCGATCCGTGGCATATCTTCATAGGAACAAACAAATACGTCTCGAAATTCCTTGAAGGGGTTGGTGTAGATTAGGATTTCTTTTGGCGAACAATTTACATCGATTTTTACATTTTCAACCTTACCAGGGGTATGAGAGATGTCAATCCAGATGGTAGGAGAAATACTCTCCATGTTTCCTTCGGCATAAATGTCGTTCATATAAAGTGGAACTACGGCATGAATGACTATCTCACTCAAATTAGATTGAAATCTATCTTTTTTTATTCTTTCAAGATTTGGGAGAAAATAGGAGCGATGATGCATATCATCCCAAGGTTTGTCGGTACCATTCATGGGTTCGATGATGGCTTCATCCAAAGGCAAATTCCCATTGAGGAAACCATGTGAAAAAGACTACGAGGTGGCCCACATGGGCCTAAACATGAGATCCTCCTCATCCGTCGGTGAGGGAACATGATCGGGATCGATGGAAGAGTCGAGAACAACGTGATATGCAATCTTTGCTGCCGATAGTGGCATGGCCATCCCAGCATGTGACTATCCTTCACTAGACAAAGTCGGTGAAGGTAGGGTCCACGGATCATCGAAATAAGATGTGTGAAAAGGAATGGACCTCCTAGTCGAAACGAGCCTACTGGACATGGCATAAACTTGATGGTTCGGTGCCGAGAAGTTGAAAGTACCCATAAGGGAAGAATACATTCCAACACTGATATTCTCAGTTGCCAGCTGAGAATTGTCCATCACGGGGATCGATTATCCAGGAGATGCATTAGGACTAGAGAAAACAAAGGATAACTGATCGATCGTCACAATCTTCCCTTCATGAGGAAAACAAAGGATACAGAATATGGATGACACAATGTAGATCATATAATAAGTCCAATTGCGACCTAGTAACTGGTTATAATCAAGAGGCACATATACTACCTCTAATTCCACCTCTACCGTCTTCCCACCTAACTGGACTGGAAAGGTGGGGAGAATACTGTGAGGGAAGAAGGAATGACAATCAAAACCAGTCAACATGTTCAATGAATTGGAAAGGGTCAGAGAACTGAGGTCTTTCCAATAGGCCAGGGACATCACACATGTAGTAGCGCCTTCATCAATAACCACACATTTGATGGTATACTTGGAATACTCCACATTGATTTGGAAAGCCACATGGTAAGGCAAGCGAGGCTTAACATCTGTGAAGTCAAAATTGATGACCTTTGAGCCACTGGGTTCTAGAGCTCCTAGAGAAAAGAGTAAGACATTCCTCTATGAAGGACACGTCTAGAGTACCTCCAAAGTTGACGTTGCATAAGGGGTTTGGCTCAGGTCCTCAAAACTAGAGTAGCTCTGGGCAGCTCTAGCATTTGGATTATGGGTAGAGTTCTTAAGTACTCCTTTCAGAATATGAGGCAGTGGCTCTAGTTTCTCAATCTGTAAAGTCATCTCCGGAGGAGGAGGAGATTCTAGACCAGAATGAGTTTGTTTAGAACTATATTCTTTGGATCGATTGGCTACATCTATTTTTGCATTGAACATATTGATACATAAACAATCTCCATCTTGCAATTGCTGGTTTTGACCTCCACCAACCGCATTTTCGGCACTTGAGGAGCTTGAGCCTAAGTGTTGATTATGTGGGAATGGATTTGTCAGCACGGAAGACGATTGAGCTAAAAGCCTTGCATATTCTGCAAGTTTGGGGCACAAATGGGTAAGGTGATCATCTATGCAAAGTTTACAGGGAAAATTCACCTTAGATTTTTCTCGTTTTCCCTATCCAACATTATTACTTGTCTTCTCATTATTATTATTGTCCTTGGATTTATTACCATTTTTCCCACCCTTACGGTTATTGCTTCCTTTCTTTTTATTCCATCCTGGTTGTTGGTTACCATTCGTGTTGGTCAACGATTGCACGGAGTGTACATTTACCGACTGAGTGGGATTGGAAGATATAGACAAGGCTGGTTCTCCTGTAGACTAGCTTAAATACAACTTTTTCAACTGGTTTTCACCGAGTCTGTGGAATTTACACTGGTAGAACCTACAATGCCATCGGCATGAGGTTCGAGATTTTTCCCAGGTTCATAAGTAGACCATGGTGCATGAAGAAGAGATGGTATAACATCCCAGACTGAGCATAAATCAAATATAACTGCTAGGCCCTAAAGATATATTCCTCCTCAGTGGTAACCCCGAAAGTAGCAACATCCTTCGAGATAGCAGCGTACAAAGACTTAAGAAACCATTCTAAAATAAAGGTCGAGGGTATATGGGTCTTAATCAACCTCTTCCTTCTATGCCACTCCTGGATATGGTCCAAGATATGAGTGGTAGTATCCTGGCGTGAAGTTGACAAAAATTCTAAGCCAACATCATAATGAATGGGCAACTGGAAGTGGTTAAGAAAGACCATTACCAACTGACTAAAAGTCCCCTATGGCCCCTTGGGTAGTTCAATATACCATTTTGCAACAACTCTGATGAGAGTGCGTTGAAATAATATCAAACAAATAGATTTTTCATTATGGGAGTTTGATGAGCACCAAAGGTGAAAGGCAGTGACGTGGTCACCAATATCCTCTCCATTCTTACCCTTGAACTTTGGTATGTTTGAAGGAAGTTTGGTGGGTACTGGGGGTTGTGCAGGATTGCGACTCATAGGGTCATTCATTAACTTAGCCAAATATGGAAGATTAAGCATGGCCAAAAAAGGGAGAGGTGGTTGTGACATCTGGCCCCATCCTCCCAGGAAAGATTGTTCTTATGGATTCGGAGGCTATCCAGGGTTCTAATAAACACCATGGCCTTGTCCATAATTATAATTCCCTCCTCTGAGATGATTCATATAAGGTTGGTTGGGCATCATTCCAGCTGGAATGTTCTGTTGAGGGTTATAGAAATTTCACCCAGCTGGATTAGATCCGGGTTGGGGTTTTCCCAAAGAGTGAAACTGACCTCCCTTAGGCTAGAAACCGGAGGATAGAGGCAGATTCGTCATTCCAAATGTATTGGTCGAAATCTGTGCCAAGGAGGTAGGATTGTAAGATGGAACTTGAGTCGAAACTTGTCTGCCAGGTTGACTATTCCACCCAGAGGTAGGAAGATTGGACCCAGGGTTAAAAGTAGGCATACCTTCCATATTAGGAGTCATTTGAGGGATTTGAGATCCACCATATGAAAAATGAGTGTAGAGAGGTGTATTGCCCCCAAGTCTAGCTCTAGAATTAGGACCGATAGCTGGGATGGAGTTAAAAAAATGCGAAGTGAAGTTAGGAATACCATAAGAAAATGAACTAGAAGCCATAGGGATGGAATGAACATTGTATCCTGGTGAGTGGCCAAGAGACCCAAAGGGGTTCAAGGAAGTAGCATGAGCATTAACTATAGGTCGGGCCATAGTAATGATAGCTGCCTCTGGCATTATGACCATAGAGGTTGCAGGAGTTGAAGGTGTTCCATTAACTATAGTGGGTATGGAAGTCAAAGGGATCCCAGAATTTTGAAGACCAGGTTTAGTACTCATCCATGTAGAATCACAAGTCTGAACGATGGATGTGTGTGTACCACGTATAATGACTCTACACCTTTTAGAAGGCAAGGACATGAAATATGGTGGTAACTGTAACAAGCGATAGGACCGACGAGGCAACTGGTCCGACTCCACGACGACTTAAGACTCTAAAGATAAAAATATATCCTAAGGCCAACTAGTAAGCAAAGAGCACACCAAAAGACAAACATCCAATATGCATGCAAACGGGGTAAGGTGGCTAAGTAATGTCCCTCCCTAAAGAAGGTATGTCTTGTCCAATAGGGACTTGAGACTCCCTAGTAATTATCATAGGTAACAAAATCCATTATCGGGGCCCTCGTGGGCTTAACAACCAGTCGGTAAGATCCCCCTGGAGAGGTAATCGTCCACAAAGGTTGTGTGTTGTCTGACCCCTATCTGACCTACGGTACTAGTAGAATAACCCATGCAAGTAACCTATGAGATACCTAAGTCAAACAACTAATAAACCACTGTATAACCGATGCAAAGGTGAGCAGTCGTAAGTCCGGATCACCGTATGGGAAGGGTAGCAAAGCCTGAAACCTTGAAAACACCGCCTCTAACGGAGGTATGGGCACTAGCGAGATCCCCAAATAAGAATAAATCCACAGAAATATCGCTGTCACTAGGTTAGTATTCGGGGGATATCCCTTCAACCAACTTCGCGTGACCTCGTGATTAACTCTAATGTGAGCAGAGCCTCTTGATCTTACCAATTATACAATGGATTTCTCAACTCCCTTACTCAGACACATATGTTGATTTAATTGCCTTAGATAATTTTACTCACAAAATCCTATTCCAAGGCACTAAGTCCTAGGCTAGTTTGTGTACCCTAGAAAATAAAATCGTTACTAATAAATTTTAATTTATAGCATTGATTTTATGGTCGTGATTACTCAAAAAGGTATGGTGATGAAACTCCTGGTGTTATGACTCAAGAAATTTAATATGAAAATAATGAAAAGTCTAATTTTAACTTTTAATGTATGATATGCTCCTAAAAACGACGAGATTTTCAAATTCAACTCTGCGATTCAGAAGTAAAAAATGCAATCTTTCACTGTATGCACTGAGCTAATGATAAAAATTCAAAAGACAAAATATGCCAAACAATGCAAAATGCCTATTTTTTTGTATTTTCAATATATCGAAACTGAAAATGCATGGACTAAAAAGTAACTTTATATATAACCCTATTATGTATAAAAGAGAGATAAATCAAGCATGAGATCAAGCAATGAAACACCCAAGCCAATGTATAAAGACAATAAAAATGAAAATATGAAGAGAAAAACTTCGCCCAAAAATTCAACCAAAAGAGGGTTTCATGTCATCCCACAGGTACTCAACATGCACTACAGAGACCTAAGAAGGCTCAACAAGCATTAAATTCCACCCAACAAATACCACACCAAGCAAACAGGGAAGGAGAAAATGTGTACGTGATTGTTTGAGAAAACAGAGTGTATATATGCAACTTGCAATGAGATAGCCTGCGTGTATACACTACTGTCAATAAAAAAGGCGTGTATATGCTTTGAAAGAAGGTCAGGCAAGGGAGAAAAGATGAAAAATCAGACCCATAGTGAACAGGAGTTGTCAATCATTGATACGACAAGAACCACAATAGAAATGAGAGTAATCTAAGGAGAAAAATACTTCAAACCCTAAGAAAGAAGATTCATCCCTAGTATGGTCGCTAATTCTGTTACGAGGAAAATCTCTCTGTGTATATGGTGAAACACAATAGACAGGTATGACTGTAGAAATCGACTTAATTCAAACATATGCTATATAAACTAATGTGCAAGAGAAGTAAGAAATATTCTTACCTCATACAAACGTTTGATGATGTCCATCGTTGAGAACTTTGACCCAAAGCTTTATACTTGCAATAAGTTCTCAATAAACAAGCAGAGAAAGAATATAGTGATGATATAACAGGTTAGCACATTAGATAGAATAATCCATCAATATACAAAACAAACATGCCCATGGATCATAACACATATATTTGCAAGATAACAGTAGGATGGGAAAGGAGTATTTTTATTAATAAATGATCAACATAAGTGAAAACATTACAGACTTATGTGTCGGCACGGTTCAGAACCAAGAAATCATGTTCCTTGCAACTGGGCCTCCACCACTTCAATCCTCCACCAAAGGAAAGATCATATAAGGGAGACAAAGAGGTTCTCCATAAATAAGGGTAGAGCTTGGGGGTTGAACACTGTGTTCAGAATTAAAGGACAAAGGGATGCAAACTCAATACTGAAGTAATAATTTCTCCAGAGTAACTTTGCTCTCAAAGTTGAATTCTCTCTCTTTTTTCCATAGCTCAGATTTGGATTCTTTATATCCTTCAAAATGCAACTGAAGGGTCGAGTCGGAACGTTTCCAATATGTGGAAGGCCAAGGATCAGAGATATCCTATCATGACATGGAAACTCGACATTTAATTTTTATTTTCTGGCACAAATCCTGATGTACGCGGGTTGTAGTGGAGAAACCAACGTATACGCTTGTTGTATAGCTTGCAAGGTGCGTACAAGTGGAAAAATATTTATTTTTATCTCTGGATTCATTAATCAGGGAAAGTAAGTCTACATAGGGAAATGGAGTAATGCCCTCTCTGCAAGATTGCATAGGGTGAGGCAAATCTTTCTCTAACAATAATTGAAAAGAGAGAGAGTGTTCTATGGGTCAATCTCATTCGGCTCTTCCACACAACTCTTCATTCTCAATTAACCCGAAGTTCCACAGTCCCGAAGGGGACCCACTTGTAATTACATTGCGGTTTAAATACAATGAAATATTTTGGATTATAATATAATATATATTGTATTAAAGGTATATTATATTGAATTATGTTAATTGATCACATTAAATACAATAATTTAATTAATAATATTTCTTACCTTTGCAACCTTGCGCAGGCAAGGAAAGGGTTCGGGAATTGGATGACTTTGGCTAGTGGAATCCCATCACCCAAACATATTGAAGCCCTGAAGCTTCGAACTCCCGTAGTTTCGAAGACCAAGAGATGGTTAAAGCATTCGATCACCGTTTATTCCCTCATGTGTTTGACATTAAAATAATAATTATTATTATATTCTCTTTGGTCTCATGTCTTTCACACTCGAGGAGATTTAACCTCCATTTTCAAAATAAAATAATAATAATAATACTAATAATATGTATATAGACATATATATACATATATTTCTATATCCGTGCAGAGTTATATTACCAAGAGAATTTAAATGAAATCATTTTCTCTTGCGGGAAAATAAGAAAAAGAGAAATATAAATTTTCATTATTTATAAATGGATTTAATAAAAGTTTTTATCCATGGAAATTTCTCCATTCTCGAAATTAAAAATATAATTATAATCTCTCCCTTCCCAAATTTAGGAGATTTAACGCAAGTTTAACATACATGTTTATTTATGCCCCAAATAGAATTTTGAGAACTTTTGTATTTTAATTCAATTAGGAAAATTTCATGTTTATATTCTAATTATTTTCCCTCAATAATCATTTATAAAGACTTTTAATGTTTTCCCATATTTCAGATTATTTCCTAAAGTCTACACAGATATGATATCCTCTAACTTTTCTGGCATAGGATTTGAGGAAACACTAAAATAGAGCACTATTACATAGAAAAATCACTCTCTCTTCTTCCAGATGTGTTATAGATATTTTTAATTGTTTAGTCATCATTTCCCAAGCTTGCATTAAATTGTATGCACAATCAACCACAACATCCACTCCCAGAAATCTTATTTTAACAAACAGATAGTCAAGAGATAAGGAATTAAATCAAATGAGCTTCAACTAAGACATTCTCTTTATTTTACTTATATTTCTCAAGTCACTTTTGTCATAAATTAAACTTACATAGTTCTGAAACATATTATAAAATTTTCTTTGATCTAAACACTACAGAGATTTGACCAAATATACTTATCTAGAAACCAAATAGTGATGCAATTGCTGAAAGGGGTGCCCTTTCACTCCAAACCACAGGAACAACAACTCCTCGACGGATTTATAATTGGCCACCACCTAGCTAGATCATGATGCTCAAAGAGAGATTCTTCCTCTTGTTCAACAATAGCTAGGGATGGAGATCACTCTCCTCGCACAGGAACTTGGCAGATCAATTTTCTGTCCACCAAGCAAGGGGGTCTGCAATGAGTTTTTCCTCAGTCATTCATCTTCTCTGGAACCTCATTCATCAGCTTGGGATGAAAACGCTACCCAAAAAATTCTTGTACCCATAACATATTTGTTTCTCAGTTCTCTTCAAAACTAGAGATATGCACATGCTCTCCCTCCTCACAAAGTGGTCACCAGACTCATCTTCTTTCCTCTCTTCTTATTCCCATGAATTTTCTCTCTTTTCCTCCCTTCCTCAACAAGATTTCTTGAGTCCAAATCCCCATTTCATGGTTAGGCTAGGAATTGTTTCCATATGGGTACTCTTCCCATCTACTCATTGACTCTTGAGCATGACTTCCCAACTACCAGCCTGACTAGTAATGCACTTTTTTGGGTCAGAGAACTGTTCTGAGTCTGAATAATTTAAATCCGGTAGAGTACTAGTATAGTAGGGATCATATCATCCATTGTTGGTGCCCCTCACCATCAATCTCATAAATCATGATCTATCTTGGCAAACCCATTCAATAGTTATGCAACACTTTCAATTTTGTTTTGTAACAAAAATAAATAAAATACCTTTTGATAACAAAAAGGTTCATCAATTCCAACATCCACACATATTCAATCTACCTATAGTATTTTAGTAGGTTATAGTTATATTTACAATCTAGGGTAAACATGAGTATTAAAATCCCTCCCTTATTAAAGGACCAACATCCTCAATGTTCTACCTACCGATGTGCTCTATATGTGCAGCAAAAAGAAAAAATGGGTATGCATGTTTCATAGAATCCTCCATTTCCCATGTAACTTCATCTACAACAAAGTGTTTCCCCTGCACCTTGACTTGTGCAATGGTTATGTTCCTGAGTTGGATTTATTTCCTGTCTATTATGCATTGTGGCTCTGGCAGGAATTCTCCCTTTGGTTCCACCTGAATCACAGATGAATCAATTATATGATTAGAATCATGTACATATTTCTTCAACAATGAAACATGGAGAACATTATGTTCCTTCACTTTGGGAGGAACTGCTAGTCGATATGCTACAAGTCCCACTCTATCCAAAATTTCAAAGGGACCATAATACTGGGGTGCCATCTTGGCACAAGCTCCCATTATCAAGGAACATTTTTAGGCCTAACTCAAATATACACATGATCTCCTGCTTTGAACTCTCTAGGAGTTCTCTTTATGTTTGTATACCTTTTCTGTCTATCCTGAGATACTTTCAAATTATGTTTTATTTGAACTACTTGTTGTTCCATTTATTTTATCATATATGTTTCGAGTGTAATTATGTCTATTCAGTTATTCCAAATGATTGGAATATTTCATTGTCTACCATAGAGGGCCTCAAAATGGCTCATCTTCAATGACTCTTGATAGCCATTGTTATAAGAAAAATCTATCAATGGTAGTTAGTCTTCCCACTTCTTGGGATGATGCATCACATGCATCCTTAACATGTTCTCTAACACTTGGTTTACCCTCTTTGTCTTCCCATCCGTTTGAGGGTGATAGGTTGTACTAAATACCAATTTAGTTTCAAAACCAACAAACAAATATCTCCAAAAATTTGAAGTAAATTTTGTATATCTATCTGATATGATTTCCTTAGGAAATCCATGCATTCCAAATATTTCTTTCATGAAAATACTGGAAATATCTATATCCTTTCAAGTTAATTTGATGGGAATAATGTCAGAAACCTTGCACAATTTTTCCACAACTACGATAATGACATCATTTTGATTGGTTTATTTTGGCAACCCTGTGATGAAATCCATGGAGATGGTTTCTCATTTCCATTCTGGGATTGGTAGGGGATGCAACAATCCTTCTAGATGTCAGTGTTTTTCCTTAGCCTTTTTACATTCTCGACATTTAACTAAGTAATCAACTATGTCATTTTTCAACTTGAGCCAATAAAATAATTTCCTAGTAGTTGTGATCATTTTTTGATAACCAGGATGACCAGTATATGGTGTTTTATGTATTTCATCTATTATGAACCTCTTCAAGTCGTCACAATTTGGAATATACAACCTACCTTTTTAAGTTAGAAGGCCATCATTCAACATTGGATAGCCCTCATACTTCATCCCTGTGGGCTCTTGCTCTAGGTATGATTTCACAGTCTTGAAAAATGCATTTGTTTCTTGTGCACTTTTGACTCCCTCCCTGATTTCTGATCAGCATGTGCTTATAGCTGCCAAGTGAATCACTTTCATATTTCTACTAAGGGAATCAACCACCCTATTTTATTTTCCTTTAATAAGGTTGATTTCAAAATCAAACTCACTGAGGAGAGCCATCCACCCAACTTGTCTAGCATTGAGTTTTGGTTTATCAAACAAATATCTCATCTAACTATGGTATGTCATAAGTACAAATATTCTACCTAGGAGGTAATGCATCCACATTTTTAAAGCATGTTCTATGGAATCCAATTCCAAATCATGGGTCACATAATTTTTTCATGCTCATTCAATTTTCTACATTCGTAGCAAATCACATGCCCTTCTTGCATAAGGACTCCTCCGAGCCCTTCCTTGCAGGAATCTGTACACACAAGGAAATCCTTGTTTGGGTCTGCAATATTCAACAAAGGTGCATTGGTTAGAAGCTATTTTATCTTTTGGAATATCTCTTCACATTCTTATGTCCAAATGAATTTAACTCCCTTTTTCTGAAGGGTCATGATTGGTAAACCAATATTGGAAATTTTCCTTATGAACCTTATATAGTAACCTGCTAGGCCCTTAAAGGATCTAATATCAGATACATATTTTGGGGTAGTCCAATCCATAATGGGTTTGATCTTTTTAGGATAAACTACCACTCCTTCTTTAGAGATAACATGGCCTGAGTAATTGACTTTTTTTTTTATGAATTCACACTTACTAAACTTTGCATAGAGCTATTGGTCTATTAGCATTTGAAGCACTAAATTGAGATGTTCTTCATGATATTCCCTACTCTTATAACATATTAGGATATCATCAATGAAAAACAACACAAATATGTCTAAGAAATTACTGAGTACATTATTCAATAAGCACATAAAAGTGGTTGGTGCATTGGTAAGCCCAAATGGCACCACCACGAATTTATACTGCCCATATATTGTCCTAAAGTTTATTTTGTGGATGTATTCATCTTTAATTTAGACTTGATGGTATCCAAACCTCAAGTTAATCTTGGAGAAAATGTTAGCACCCCTTAATTGATCAAACAAGTCATCAATCCTTGCAAGGGATACTTATTTTTAATGGTCATTGGATTGAGTTGTCTATATTCTATGCAAAAAATGAGTGTGTCATCCTTATTTTTCACAAACAAATCTCATGCTCCCCGATGAGACACACTAGGGTGAATGTAACCTTTGTCCAACATTTCCTTTAGATATATTTTGATCTCAACTAGCTGCGGTGTACTCATTCTATAGGGTTCTCTAGACATTGGCACCGCTCCGGGTCCAAGTTCTATTGAAAATTCAATATCTCTTCTTGGAGGTAGACCTGGTACGTCTTCTGGAAATAAGTCTTTATACTCTCTTAATAGAGGATGGCCCTCTAGGCTTGGTTTATTGTCGTCAATAGAGTTCAACAGTTGTATTTCATACAAAGGACATCCTTTTCTGCAATACTTCTTCACTTGAAGGGTTGATATTTGTCTCACTAAGACAGGCTTTTGAATTCCTTGTAGGGTTATTTTTTTTTCCTTCTTTAACTTCACACTCCAAAGTTTTATTGTAAGAATCCAAATTGATTTTATGGGCAACCGACTAGTCCATTCCAATCAACAGGCCATAGTATCCTAAATGGAGCATGTTTAGGGTTTTTTAGGTGGGCAATTCATCCATAATGAATTGGCATGCTGGTATGACCTATGTTACCTTTCTTTTTGTTCCAGTGGCTAGTTGTACCAACCATGACTTAGCATTTTTTACTTGCTACAATTTTCATTTATCAACATTTTGAGGGGAAACATAACTTAGATTATAACCAAGGTCAATTAAATAGAAACTATATGGTTGGAAATCATGCCTTCCATCTCCACCACTTAATCTTGGTGGTAAGCTTGTTTATTATCCAAGGTTGCATGAATTTGTGGCATCCTCCTAGCCACATCATTGACTATGGTAGCCTCCTGGATGTTGTATACTCTTCGATTTTCTTGTCGTCTATATGGGAAATATCTCAGCATATGTTCTTCTCCACAATCCCAACATTTCAAGGGTTCTCTCTTTGTATTATCAGTCTTACCTGGGGCTGATCCAAAGGGTTTATTACCACTCTGAGATGGAAAATTTTGTTGATACACACTTTTAGTAGGAAGGCTCATCTTAGAAATTTTCCCATGATTCTTAAATCTTGAGGATTTAAACCCCTTCTTATTGAATCCCAATTTACTTTTCTTCTTCCAATCCTTAGGAGGTTCTACCTTATTCTTGAATTTCTCATAGCAATACCTTGCCTTTCAAATATTGTCTTCTAAATTATTAGGTTCATGAAACTCAATTTTGTCCCAGAAGGATTGAGTTAGTCCACTAATAAACCACTGCATATTTACCTTTTCATACCTTATGTAGGGAACATACCTCACAAACTCAAGAAATTTGTTGATATATCCATCTATTGTGAGTTGTCCTAGCTTGAGTTCATAGAACTCCTTGGTCTTTCCATCATAATATTTTTCAGATAGATACTTCCTCTTGAAGTACTTCACAAATTGTTTCCATGAAAAGTCCTTCTCATGGATTCCTTTAACATTCCTAAGGTCCTCCCACCAAATGGAGGCCTTTCCATTCAAGTTGAAAATGGCTATTTGTGCCTTTAAGTTTTCGGCATAGTCATGGACTTTGAAGTACTTCTTCAATCCAAGTAGTCAAAATTCTGCTTCTTCCTCCTTTTTAATTTCTCCATCAAAAGTGGATGGTTTGAATTTCTTAAAATATTCAGGGTCATGGCTCTTGGAATGTTTTCTCTTCTTCCTTCTCCTCTTGGAATGTGAACTAGTCTTACTACTACACAATTCCTTGGAGTTGTCAGTTTCCTCACTAGAGGATTCTTTCATTGAATGTATCTTGGCTCCATGTTGGGCCTTATTTGAGGTGCTCCTCCTTCTGTGGCTACTTTCAAGACTATAATTTTCTATATCAGGTGAACTTTGGGTTTTCTTAGTATGATGTCTATCCACATTACTGGCTGCTAGCCCATGTTGCAACTTCCTTTGTATATATTATAGGATTTGCAGTAGGACTGCATTAATTTAAGTTTGTTTTTATTTTTCTTTTATCATCCTTTCATTGTCATCCTTACAAATCTATAATTATTCCATAGGATTCTTACAGTTTTAGCCAAATCCAGAGGGGTTTCCACCACCACCCTCTCATCATAATTTTCTTCTCTATTGTGGGATCTTTCCCCCAACTCATGGTATGTCACCATTCTTTGCATTGTAGTTTTCCTTGATTTCCACTGATTATTTGAGTGTCGATAAAACATTTTATGTTAGTTAATTATCTACTAGTTTATGAACATCACATGCAATTTCTAAGGTGAAGTCAACTTCATTATTTGGAACACTAGCAACACACAATTCAGTTTTTTTTTTAGCATATAAAAACAAAAAAAAGTTATGTTCCTCTCTTCAGTAGTGTCTTAAATAAGTTCCTTATGAATGGGGTAAGATAGGGTGTTACCCATTAAAATTTTTCTAATAAAATTTTATGCGACTCGTTCATGAGCCCAGGTAGGCCAAGTGTTCTTTTCCACTTTGATACCACTTTGTCACACACCCAACCCCTAATTACCTTTTTAAGGGATGGGGTATAAATTATTCACTTACCTCCGATGAATATGGTATCGAGGAATATTCCCTTTTGTTATGACCCTAAATTGCACCATTCATGCTTACCTGGCATCAGGCCATCTCATAGCCCTTCTTTGCCAAGCCACTATTGAACAACTCTCTAAAAAACCTCTTTTATAAAGGCCCATGCGCACTATTCCATTACTGCACGCGTGTACATGTTGGCTGACCTAAAATAGCCCGTGTGTACCTACAAAAGCATGAAAAAAGGAAAGTTGTCGACATAACTCATAGATTTGGGTGAGTTAACTGAACCTTCTGGCCATGCATGGCCAAGGGGTCGTCCAAATACCTAGCTTCTTCTAGCCTATAAAAGAAGGGGTAGGGGTACCATTTGGAGGAGGAGAATACAGTAAAGAAACTCTACTCAATTTTATATTCCTATTGTCCCAACCCTTTAGCCATCCATTTGCAAGGAGAAATACAGAGCAAAGAAGTTGGAGGACATTTGGAGAAGAGCCCAGGATCAGGTTCGCGGAGCGGTGGCTGGTTTAGAAATTTTGTAAGTTGTTGATTCAGTCAAAGTAATAAAGAAAATACTTTTTCCATCTCAATTCATGAGTTTTTCATAGTTTGTTAGATACATGTTTGAATCTCTAACCTATTAGATTGTAGGTAAAATGCATGCGTAGTTTGTCACTTGTTTTGTATACATGTCAGCTTTGGAAGGAGGACTTCTAACAAGGGATCAAGTGTAAAGAGGGATCGACATCGAATGCCTGGAACAAGGTATGTAGGTCTAACCATGTTTTTACTGAAAATAAGTAGGGATTAAGTTTGGGGACGAAGGTAGAAAGTAGATTTCTTTTGGTCATATCTACATGCATAAGATAACCCTATTTGCTAGTCCATAAGGGGATTTCCCTCACAACAGAATTGGCGACTACACTGGGGAAGTCTCTAGGGTTCTTTGGAGTATTTATTGGGTATTTTTAAAAATTGGCTTTCTTTCTTGTTTTTAAAGTTTCTACACAGTCTGAGTTAACAGAGATTCTGGTCTTCCATATCAGTCATCTCTATTCTTTTCTTGGTTGTATATTTATTTTTTATTGAGACCCACAGAGGTACACATGGCCCGTAGAAGGTCTGCACACATGTACTCGCACCCTACTCTCTTATAGCCAGCGTGTACATGCTAGCTGAGGAAGTAACAATAGCGTGTAGTCTTCCAGAAATTTTTTGAGGCAGTCATCCTCTTCCCTGTCAGAATTAGTCATTCTCAGGGGTTTTCTAGAACTCTTTCTAAGTCTTGATTGATTGCAATCTATAGCTTAGGTGTCATTTCAGATTGGTTTGTTTTACTTTTTGTTTTCCTTGCATTATTGTTTCTTTTTGTTAAAGAAAGTGTCTGAACCCTCAAGAGATCCTGGTTCTCAGTATCAGTGGTCTCTGCCAGGTTTGGATTTGCTTGCTTTTGTTTTTTTCCATAGTTTTAGAGGTCCACGCAGCCTGTATAAGAACAACGTGTGTGTACACGCTCTCTGACTCTGAACAGCTCGCGTGAAAACGCTTTTTGTTGAGTTGTCAGTTGTGTGCTTGTGGAGGATAGTTTTTGTGGAAGGAAAGGAAGTCATATTCTCCCTTAACAAGAGTTATCCCTCTCAGGATCTAGAATCTCTGTCATAATAGTCAATAGCTTAGGTTTGATCTCAACCATAGCTTTCTTTTTCATTTAGAAGTTTTCATGAAAAAAATTATTTTATAGGGTTTTTAGACAAGTGTGAGACTCCTTTAATAAGTTGCTAGTTTGTGATTTTTTGAGGTGATTCTTTGTGATCTGCATTTAGGCCATAATTTGTTTTCTTGGTTTTTTACTTGTTTGATATTTTTCCTTTTTTCTTTATAAGCATTCAAATAAAAAAACAAAAATACTTTATTTCTTTGATTGGTTGAAAAGTGTTGTTTTGCATTAAGTAACCAGGGAAAAGTCTTTGCTTTCATAAGTTCTTTGCA
>SNQJ01S0081846.1:35342-67978 GCA_010110895.2 Picea sitchensis
CTCATTCAATTTTCTACATTCGTAGCAAATCACATGCCCTTCTTGCATAAGGACTCCTCCGAGCCCTTCCTTGCAGGAATCTGTACACACAAGGAAATCCTTGTTTGGGTCTGCAATATTCAACAAAGGTGCATTGGTTAGAAGCTATTTTATCTTTTGGAATATCTCTTCACATTCTTATGTCCAAATGAATTTAACTCCCTTTTTCTGAAGGGTCATGATTGGTAAACCAATATTGGAAATTTTCCTTATGAACCTTATATAGTAACCTGCTAGGCCCTTAAAGGATCTAATATCAGATACATATTTTGGGGTAGTCCAATCCATAATGGGTTTGATCTTTTTAGGATAAACTACCACTCCTTCTTTAGAGATAACATGGCCTGAGTAATTGACTTTTTTTTTTATGAATTCACACTTACTAAACTTTGCATAGAGCTATTGGTCTATTAGCATTTGAAGCACTAAATTGAGATGTTCTTCATGATATTCCCTACTCTTATAACATATTAGGATATCATCAATGAAAAACAACACAAATATGTCTAAGAAATTACTGAGTACATTATTCAATAAGCACATAAAAGTGGTTGGTGCATTGGTAAGCCCAAATGGCACCACCACGAATTTATACTGCCCATATATTGTCCTAAAGTTTATTTTGTGGATGTATTCATCTTTAATTTAGACTTGATGGTATCCAAACCTCAAGTTAATCTTGGAGAAAATGTTAGCACCCCTTAATTGATCAAACAAGTCATCAATCCTTGCAAGGGATACTTATTTTTAATGGTCATTGGATTGAGTTGTCTATATTCTATGCAAAAAATGAGTGTGTCATCCTTATTTTTCACAAACAAATCTCATGCTCCCCGATGAGACACACTAGGGTGAATGTAACCTTTGTCCAACATTTCCTTTAGATATATTTTGATCTCAACTAGCTGCGGTGTACTCATTCTATAGGGTTCTCTAGACATTGGCACCGCTCCGGGTCCAAGTTCTATTGAAAATTCAATATCTCTTCTTGGAGGTAGACCTGGTACGTCTTCTGGAAATAAGTCTTTATACTCTCTTAATAGAGGATGGCCCTCTAGGCTTGGTTTATTGTCGTCAATAGAGTTCAACAGTTGTATTTCATACAAAGGACATCCTTTTCTGCAATACTTCTTCACTTGAAGGGTTGATATTTGTCTCACTAAGACAGGCTTTTGAATTCCTTGTAGGGTTATTTTTTTTTCCTTCTTTAACTTCACACTCCAAAGTTTTATTGTAAGAATCCAAATTGATTTTATGGGCAACCGACTAGTCCATTCCAATCAACAGGCCATAGTATCCTAAATGGAGCATGTTTAGGGTTTTTTAGGTGGGCAATTCATCCATAATGAATTGGCATGCTGGTATGACCTATGTTACCTTTCTTTTTGTTCCAGTGGCTAGTTGTACCAACCATGACTTAGCATTTTTTACTTGCTACAATTTTCATTTATCAACATTTTGAGGGGAAACATAACTTAGATTATAACCAAGGTCAATTAAATAGAAACTATATGGTTGGAAATCATGCCTTCCATCTCCACCACTTAATCTTGGTGGTAAGCTTGTTTATTATCCAAGGTTGCATGAATTTGTGGCATCCTCCTAGCCACATCATTGACTATGGTAGCCTCCTGGATGTTGTATACTCTTCGATTTTCTTGTCGTCTATATGGGAAATATCTCAGCATATGTTCTTCTCCACAATCCCAACATTTCAAGGGTTCTCTCTTTGTATTATCAGTCTTACCTGGGGCTGATCCAAAGGGTTTATTACCACTCTGAGATGGAAAATTTTGTTGATACACACTTTTAGTAGGAAGGCTCATCTTAGAAATTTTCCCATGATTCTTAAATCTTGAGGATTTAAACCCCTTCTTATTGAATCCCAATTTACTTTTCTTCTTCCAATCCTTAGGAGGTTCTACCTTATTCTTGAATTTCTCATAGCAATACCTTGCCTTTCAAATATTGTCTTCTAAATTATTAGGTTCATGAAACTCAATTTTGTCCCAGAAGGATTGAGTTAGTCCACTAATAAACCACTGCATATTTACCTTTTCATACCTTATGTAGGGAACATACCTCACAAACTCAAGAAATTTGTTGATATATCCATCTATTGTGAGTTGTCCTAGCTTGAGTTCATAGAACTCCTTGGTCTTTCCATCATAATATTTTTCAGATAGATACTTCCTCTTGAAGTACTTCACAAATTGTTTCCATGAAAAGTCCTTCTCATGGATTCCTTTAACATTCCTAAGGTCCTCCCACCAAATGGAGGCCTTTCCATTCAAGTTGAAAATGGCTATTTGTGCCTTTAAGTTTTCGGCATAGTCATGGACTTTGAAGTACTTCTTCAATCCAAGTAGTCAAAATTCTGCTTCTTCCTCCTTTTTAATTTCTCCATCAAAAGTGGATGGTTTGAATTTCTTAAAATATTCAGGGTCATGGCTCTTGGAATGTTTTCTCTTCTTCCTTCTCCTCTTGGAATGTGAACTAGTCTTACTACTACACAATTCCTTGGAGTTGTCAGTTTCCTCACTAGAGGATTCTTTCATTGAATGTATCTTGGCTCCATGTTGGGCCTTATTTGAGGTGCTCCTCCTTCTGTGGCTACTTTCAAGACTATAATTTTCTATATCAGGTGAACTTTGGGTTTTCTTAGTATGATGTCTATCCACATTACTGGCTGCTAGCCCATGTTGCAACTTCCTTTGTATATATTATAGGATTTGCAGTAGGACTGCATTAATTTAAGTTTGTTTTTATTTTTCTTTTATCATCCTTTCATTGTCATCCTTACAAATCTATAATTATTCCATAGGATTCTTACAGTTTTAGCCAAATCCAGAGGGGTTTCCACCACCACCCTCTCATCATAATTTTCTTCTCTATTGTGGGATCTTTCCCCCAACTCATGGTATGTCACCATTCTTTGCATTGTAGTTTTCCTTGATTTCCACTGATTATTTGAGTGTCGATAAAACATTTTATGTTAGTTAATTATCTACTAGTTTATGAACATCACATGCAATTTCTAAGGTGAAGTCAACTTCATTATTTGGAACACTAGCAACACACAATTCAGTTTTTTTTTTAGCATATAAAAACAAAAAAAAGTTATGTTCCTCTCTTCAGTAGTGTCTTAAATAAGTTCCTTATGAATGGGGTAAGATAGGGTGTTACCCATTAAAATTTTTCTAATAAAATTTTATGCGACTCGTTCATGAGCCCAGGTAGGCCAAGTGTTCTTTTCCACTTTGATACCACTTTGTCACACACCCAACCCCTAATTACCTTTTTAAGGGATGGGGTATAAATTATTCACTTACCTCCGATGAATATGGTATCGAGGAATATTCCCTTTTGTTATGACCCTAAATTGCACCATTCATGCTTACCTGGCATCAGGCCATCTCATAGCCCTTCTTTGCCAAGCCACTATTGAACAACTCTCTAAAAAACCTCTTTTATAAAGGCCCATGCGCACTATTCCATTACTGCACGCGTGTACATGTTGGCTGACCTAAAATAGCCCGTGTGTACCTACAAAAGCATGAAAAAAGGAAAGTTGTCGACATAACTCATAGATTTGGGTGAGTTAACTGAACCTTCTGGCCATGCATGGCCAAGGGGTCGTCCAAATACCTAGCTTCTTCTAGCCTATAAAAGAAGGGGTAGGGGTACCATTTGGAGGAGGAGAATACAGTAAAGAAACTCTACTCAATTTTATATTCCTATTGTCCCAACCCTTTAGCCATCCATTTGCAAGGAGAAATACAGAGCAAAGAAGTTGGAGGACATTTGGAGAAGAGCCCAGGATCAGGTTCGCGGAGCGGTGGCTGGTTTAGAAATTTTGTAAGTTGTTGATTCAGTCAAAGTAATAAAGAAAATACTTTTTCCATCTCAATTCATGAGTTTTTCATAGTTTGTTAGATACATGTTTGAATCTCTAACCTATTAGATTGTAGGTAAAATGCATGCGTAGTTTGTCACTTGTTTTGTATACATGTCAGCTTTGGAAGGAGGACTTCTAACAAGGGATCAAGTGTAAAGAGGGATCGACATCGAATGCCTGGAACAAGGTATGTAGGTCTAACCATGTTTTTACTGAAAATAAGTAGGGATTAAGTTTGGGGACGAAGGTAGAAAGTAGATTTCTTTTGGTCATATCTACATGCATAAGATAACCCTATTTGCTAGTCCATAAGGGGATTTCCCTCACAACAGAATTGGCGACTACACTGGGGAAGTCTCTAGGGTTCTTTGGAGTATTTATTGGGTATTTTTAAAAATTGGCTTTCTTTCTTGTTTTTAAAGTTTCTACACAGTCTGAGTTAACAGAGATTCTGGTCTTCCATATCAGTCATCTCTATTCTTTTCTTGGTTGTATATTTATTTTTTATTGAGACCCACAGAGGTACACATGGCCCGTAGAAGGTCTGCACACATGTACTCGCACCCTACTCTCTTATAGCCAGCGTGTACATGCTAGCTGAGGAAGTAACAATAGCGTGTAGTCTTCCAGAAATTTTTTGAGGCAGTCATCCTCTTCCCTGTCAGAATTAGTCATTCTCAGGGGTTTTCTAGAACTCTTTCTAAGTCTTGATTGATTGCAATCTATAGCTTAGGTGTCATTTCAGATTGGTTTGTTTTACTTTTTGTTTTCCTTGCATTATTGTTTCTTTTTGTTAAAGAAAGTGTCTGAACCCTCAAGAGATCCTGGTTCTCAGTATCAGTGGTCTCTGCCAGGTTTGGATTTGCTTGCTTTTGTTTTTTTCCATAGTTTTAGAGGTCCACGCAGCCTGTATAAGAACAACGTGTGTGTACACGCTCTCTGACTCTGAACAGCTCGCGTGAAAACGCTTTTTGTTGAGTTGTCAGTTGTGTGCTTGTGGAGGATAGTTTTTGTGGAAGGAAAGGAAGTCATATTCTCCCTTAACAAGAGTTATCCCTCTCAGGATCTAGAATCTCTGTCATAATAGTCAATAGCTTAGGTTTGATCTCAACCATAGCTTTCTTTTTCATTTAGAAGTTTTCATGAAAAAAATTATTTTATAGGGTTTTTAGACAAGTGTGAGACTCCTTTAATAAGTTGCTAGTTTGTGATTTTTTGAGGTGATTCTTTGTGATCTGCATTTAGGCCATAATTTGTTTTCTTGGTTTTTTACTTGTTTGATATTTTTCCTTTTTTCTTTATAAGCATTCAAATAAAAAAACAAAAATACTTTATTTCTTTGATTGGTTGAAAAGTGTTGTTTTGCATTAAGTAACCAGGGAAAAGTCTTTGCTTTCATAAGTTCTTTGCAGTTTACTTAGATCATAAGTAGCTCGTAGTCGAGTGAAATTCTTTTTGAGTTTTCTTTTCAAAGATCTTAGAAAAAAATTTCAAATTTGAAAAGTTGTCTAGATTTTGCATAAAGTAAAGGTTTTTGTTTCCAGTTTTCTTTTCATTTTTACTTTTCGTCTTTAAAACACCACTAGTTTCACTTTCATAACCTTTGACATAAGGCAAGCCATAAAATTAACGTTAAATATAAAATTCATTAGACTTTTATGTTTATAGGGTCAATCAACTAGTTCAAGATTAGGGCCTTAAATTAGGTTGGAGAGGAAACTCTTCAAGGCCATTTAAATCAAACATTGGAGTCTGAGTTAGGGAGTGTCAAAGTCCAGTATCGTGAAAGTTATCTTGGAACCCCCTCTAACACAGGGGATAAACACGAGGTCACATGCGGAAAGGTAGCAGATATAACCCCTCCAAAGTTGGACCAATCGTAGTGGAGAACACATATAGAGGGCTTGTTTTGGGATTCCGTCGATTGCATTTTCCACGGAGCTTCATGGGTCTCGAATCTGTTCGAGGTCCTCAGTTGTCCTCTGGACCACTTGCTCTCGAAACCCTTGATAGGTTTTGGGTTCGATAACCTGCTCATTGTGGTCTACCCGAATTTCGACTATACTCACCTGGTGACTGTTCGCTCGCTGGAAACCTAGTTGCCCATCTTTTTAGGGACTTACACAAGTGACTGTGGGGGTATACCGCGGTACCTAGGATAGACATTGAGCCACACTTTGCAGATTTTACCCAGAGGGTGCTTCCGTGTTCGAGTTGCACTTGCACTGGCAATTTGCTCTAGTTTTGGTTGTTGTAACTATTCTTCCAATTAGTTAGTGTTTTCCTATCTTATCTTATAGGAACTTTTAGTGTGTGATTTTTTTTGAATGAATAGATAGCCATATCATGTATTTTGATCTTCTCACATAGTGGAGGATCATGAGCTCTGTCGGTCATGAGGGCTTCTGGGTCTATCGTCGGTTACACTGGAGCCACCCCCGCCACCACTAAGGCGAAAAATAGACCAACAAGGATCTTTTGAAGCGACCAGGTCACACGAAATTGTGCCTGACCAACATCTAGAGGAATCGACCATCTTGGAACTTGGAGAAAAAGATTTTGGCCTAGTTGAAACCCCAACCATTGATCTCTTGACACCCCTCATCATATTGATTTATCCTTACGAGTGCCAGACAATGTCGCACACAGCAATGGAAACAAATGTTGTTACTACTTTTGGGAATTCATCAAATCCCACTATGGTTGTCACCACAGGAGCATTTCCACCTCCTAACCCACCGTCACTGGATCGAGCCACCATGGTCTCGACCACCTCTACGTCACACAGTGGTCCAATCCCGTCTCTGGTGGAGGCCACACCCCTTTTAACACCAAGTGCGACAGGTCCTCCGTTCTCATACGGGATGCCTATTTCAAGTACAAGTATTGTACTTTCCTTCTCCACTTTGCAGACTTCAGGTCTAGGGGCAGGGAGCTCTAATGCTCCTCTACAAGGCCACATGGGCATGACTTCTACTTCTTTTAATGATTTCCCTTACAGAGGAGGTCATATACCTCCTTCATCCCCTTCGCTCGGTGGCACGCATCAACTATCCACCGGGCAACCTTCACACCATAGTTTATTTGGAGAAGAAAGTCAAGGAACACCTTCTCATAATATGTCAATCGGTTTGACGTCATTTTCTTTGTTCGGTGTGTTTGGTAACAACATATTCTATTCAGCTGCTTTCCTGACTGGGGGCAATCCCAGTTTCGGACAATCTATTCCTATGCAAGGTACTATTCCTACACAGGGGGCACACCCAGGAATTTATTCCGCATCATGGCCTTGGAATTATTGGTAGGGATCTATTCCCTCATTAGGAATGTCAGCCTGGGGTAATTCTTCTCATAATCAATGGAACCCCGGACAACACACCGTGCCTATCCCTCCAGGACTGACATGGGGAAACCCTTCCCAAAGTCCTCTGAATGTCATGCATGCCCACCCATCTATGTCTTATTTTGGGAATCAGCCGACGATGTATCCTCACACGTAAAACTCGTATGCTGGTCAAGGTCATGGTTTTTACCAGAACCCAGGCCAGCAGTCAAACTTTTCCTAGCAACCTAGTGCTAGTCAAACTCCAGGCCCCTTTTTCCCCAGTTATCACCAACAGCCCAAACTATCTTTCCTGGCAACCTTGCATTTGCCAGACTTGACACGGCTGTTGAATGACCCTATCTGTCATGATCCGCATTGGCCTCCTATGCCAACGAAGTTTCCTTTGGACATACCAAAGTTTGAGGCTAAGCCTAACGAAGATCTAGGCGATCATGTGACTACCTTTCACCTTTGGTGCTCATCTAACTCGTTGAAAGACGACTCCATACAGTTACGATTATTTCAATGCACTCTCATTGGGAGTGCCACGAAATGGTACATTGAGCTCGATCGCTCAAGATACTCTTCCTTTGGAGAATTGGCTATGGTTTCCCTAAACCATTTCCAGTTATCGGTGAGATACGACGCTGGTACAAAATTGTTGGCCATTTTTTCACAGACAAAAGCAGACCATATCTCTGATCACATTCGATAATGGTGACATAGGAAGAGTTTAATTAAGGTATCAGTCCCACCAACATTCCTGCTTGAGTGGTTCCTTAAGTCTTTGGTCCCATAGTTATCCAAAGACGTCGCGACATCGGGAGTATTTTTCGAAGAAGACGCCATCATGAGAGCTCAACAACTTGAGCTAATCTATTCTCAGTCTAGTTTACTATACAAGATCTTGCCAGATGCACCACGCTCAATACTTGATAAAACCAGACAGAGAGTTGAACCACATGTCGATGGTATTGTTGGTTCCGCACAAACAAAACCCATTGAACAACTAACGAATCACTTGCAACAGTAGTCTATACAACACACAGTGGCCAGCCAAACTACTGCTTTGGCTGCTCCCCTTACCAAAACATCGGATGTACACACTGTGCAATCGACTAACCCAAAGGCCACCCAATAGCCTGAAGGAAAGAAAAAACAATGAAAGAAGGGTAAGGGGGATAAGAAACCCACTGATAATGCTAGTGAGGGAAATACTGAAAAATGGAAGGCGAGGTATCCATGCAACCTATGTGCGGAAGACCACCCAACCCACCTATGTCCTCGGCTTGCGGAGGCCCAAAATTTTGTGACACAACAACAACCTGCCGTATTAACTAATCCATTTCAACATGGGAAAAATCTAACTGAAGCCTCTATAGGCACGGAAAGGGGCAATCAAGGACCCCCTCTGTCTTCGAATAATCCCACATCCGCAAATGTATATATGGTGAAAGGTGATGATTTTCTATCTACTAGAGCACATGACTATAGTCAACCAAGAATTTCTGAGAAGGGCAAAGAAGCCGAAATCCCATCTATTCCTCTACAAATTGAGAAGACGTTGGGTGAAACAATGACATGCATCCAAAAAGGTGCGTTCAAGAGAGCTTCTCACAACCCTAACGCAAGGGACGCCCAGAACTATTCTGTGGTGGAAGATTTATCACAAACCCCTTGTGCGATGTCTTCTTTGGAGGTCCTCCAAAGTTTCCCTTCCCAGAGGAAAGATTTGTTAACCGCTTTAGGATCTACCAAGAATTGTAATTCGGGTACAATCATGCTGGATACAACCAACTTAAAACCTTCTCTGCCTTACCACGTAGTGTTTCAGATAGTAGTGGCTCATCCCATGAAATCATTTACAAGGAATATCTTCTGCACAGTAGTTGATGAGGGCAACTCGACATGTGTTATGTTGTTAGCATGTTGGAAGGCCATTGGCCAGCTTGTTTTGTCTCCGTCACCTACTCTGCTAACTGCTTTCGATGGTCATTCGTTCTGACCACATGGTATCATTCCCTCTTTCCCCATGCAGTTGGGAGGGAAGACCGTGTGCATCAAGGTAGACGTAGTCGACGCTCCCCTCGACTATAAACTTTTGTTAGGAAGGATTTGAACTTATGCCATGCAAGCCGTGGTCGCTACAATTTTTCGGGTCTTGTTGTTTCCACACAAGGGCCTGATTGTGACCCTCGATCAATTGTCTTTCTCCAGACCTGACCCTTCACTGGGGGCATCCATAGTCCTAGTGATTGGTAATCCTCAACCAGGAGTGGTTAACGTAGGGGTGGTTTTGTGCCCATCTTTGATGGGTACCTTCTACTACCTGCCCCCTCAAAGCAATATCAAGTTTATATCCAATCACCATAAGGTTGATATTTTTCAAGTTTCGTTGTTCCGCACGACTTACTTCAAAGATTCGTGGATACTTCCTTCCCCATCAGCCACGATGGATGGGACAGGGCACCCAGGCATGTCCATACCCTTGTCTGTAGCTGAAGTAGTGTACACTTTAGTCCAGCAAGATTCGTCTAAGGTTGATTTGACTCTTGCACAAGAATTAGATCCTCTACTAGAGCCTATTTGGGCTCAGGGTTCTCTCACTGGCACCGATTCGTTAGACCTAGTCTTTCCCTCTGAGGAAGCAATAATCGAAGGAATGAATAGTCTAGATAAACCCTGGGAGGATCTTCATCACAGATCATACTTCCTCCCAGAGTTAAGCCAAATTGAAGCAGGAGAATTCACCGTAACTATGACGAGAGATGGGTCTTGTCCTATTCATTTTCTAGCTACACAGGAAATTTATGTTGAGGGTAATATGGAAACTATCACTGAAACATTACTGATCAATATCTCCCGAAACCCCAACATCATGGAAAATGTTTTCGTCGGAGCTGATTTCTCCCCCGAAGAGATTCAACTCTATACAAATATTTTTAAATATTTTCGTGATGTTTTTGCCTGGTCTTATGAGGAAATGCCAGGCATCAATCCAAAAATAGTCGAACATGAAATCACAACTTACCCTGATGCCAAGCCTGTTCGGCAGAAGCTTCATCCAGTTAATCTGAGGAAAGTAGCAGTCATTAAAGTTGAGGTTGAGAAATTGTTGAAGGTTGGTTTTATCTATCCTATCCATTTGACCCAATGGGTGTCAAATCCTGTGTCGGTCAATAAAAAACAAGGCACAATTTGTGTATGTACTGATTTTCATGATTTGAATAAGGCATGTCCCAAGGATAATTTTCCCACACCATTCATCGACCAGATCATTGATGAATGTGCTAGTTGTAAGGCCTTTTCTTTCATGGGAGGTTTCTCGGGATATAACCAAATACAAATCAAACCCGAAGACCAACACAAAACAACATTCATTTGTTCTTGGGGTACGTTCGCATATCGTAGGATGCCTTTTGGTCTTAAAAATGTTGGGGCAACCTTTTAGTGGGCCATGTATTTTTCTTTCCATGACCTCAAGCATACAGTCGAGGCCTATTTAGATGATTTAGCATCTTGATCTTGCAAGAGAATAGACCATCCCACCCACCTTCGACTTATCTTTGAACGTTATCACTACTTTCGAATTCACTTGAATCCAAAGAAGTGCAGCTTTTGCGTAATGTCGGGACGTTTTTTAGGTTTCATTATATCAACCACAAGGATCATGGTCGATCCTCTCAAGATGGAGGCAATAATTCAGTTACCTCCCCCATGCACAATTCTTCAACTTCAGAGTCTACAAGGTAAGGCAAAGTTTTTAAGGCGCTTCATCGCCAACTATACCGAAATCACCAAGGGCTTTATGCGCTTACTGAAGAAATACATTCCCTTCTACTGGGATGATGCCGCTCAACGCTCTTTCGACGTATTAAAACACATCCTCACAACTGCCCCTCTGCTCCAGCTACCTAACTATAACAAATATTTCTTATTATATCTAGCTGTAGCAGAGTCAACCATTGGCATGGTTTTAGTTCAGGAGGATGACTTGTTCTCAGACTACGTGATCTGTTACCTGAGCTGAGGCTTATTAGGACTAGAAGTCAATTATTCGCATATTGCAAAACTTGCGTTGGCAATAGTGCATGCTATTCAATGGTTCTATCACTATGTTCTGTTCTGCAAGACTACTGTCATTGTCGTCGTGAATCCATTCTAGTACATGTTGACACGACGAGTAATAGGTGGAAAGATTAGCAGATGGATAGTCATCCTCCAGGAGTTTTACTTAGAGTTCATTTCAATGAAATCCAAAAAGTCATTGGTCTTTGTAGAACTTATTTCAGAACTTCCAACCAAGTCAGGTGACATCGTGCCTGAAGAATCACCTATCCGGGGAGATATTTTTTTGACCACATCTTGAGATCCCTGGTATGGAGATATACTTATCTATCTCCAAACTTTGAAGTGCCCCACCTCTGCTTCTCATGATGAGCGTCGACGCATACACTATTAGGGTAAAAATTATCTCATACTCAATGATACGTTGTATCAGAGAGGGGTAGATTGCATCCTGCGCCGATGTCTCACTCACGAGGAGGCAGTTCTCGTGCTTAACGATTGCCACACCGGAGCATGTTGCGGTCATTTTTTTGGGTTGGAAATAGCCCAAAATATTCTATGAGCATGTTACTTCTAGCCAACGCTAATCAAAGATTGTATCGAGTCAGTCAATAAGTGCCACCTGTGCCAAATCTTCTCACGGAAGATGAGGGCACACCCCACTCCCATGTTTCCTGTCATCATAGTTGGTCCCTTCACCAAGTGCGGGATTGATTACACTA
The DNA here is from genome assembly GCA_010110895.2 of Picea sitchensis. NCBI lineage: Eukaryota > Viridiplantae > Streptophyta > Pinopsida > Pinales > Pinaceae > Picea > Picea sitchensis. The sequence goes on from SNQJ01S0081846.1 coordinate 47,395, forward strand.
CATGCAACCCTCCTTCAACAAGGGGGCACCACTATATCATCATCGTTGTCGACTACTTCACAAAGTGGGTTGAAGCTATGCCAACGTTTAAGGATGATGGAGAGACTGCAGCTCTTTTTCTTTTCAACCAGATAATAGAAAGGTTCGACGCCCCAAGGGAGATTGTCACTGACCATGGCAGTCACTTTTAGAACCAAATGATGACTGAGTTAACATCAAATATTGGGTTATGGCAAGATAATTCATCACCATACTACCCCCAAGAAAATGGTCAGGTGGAAGCGATAAACAAATCTCTTAAGACCATCCTATAGTGAACAATCAACTCAGCCAAGTCAAATTGGCATTTGATGTTATACTCGACATTATGGGCCTACAGAACGTTTGTTAAGACTGCAACTGGTTTTTAACCTTTTCAACTCGTATACGGGCTGGAAGCAGTCTTACCTATCGAATGTTAGATCCCGTCTCTAAAGTTGGCAGTATAATTATTGCTAGACACTTCTCCACTTGAAGAACGATTAGTCTACCTTGAGCAGCTCAACGAGCAGCGTCGTGATGCGGCCCTGGCCAATGAGGCTCACAAAAATAAGGTCAAGTTTCATTATGATAGGTCTGTTTGTCCTTGTATTTTCTCTTAAGGAAGCCTTGTCCTGGTCTATGACCAAGATAAAGACCCCCTGGGGGCAGGAAAATTCAAACCCATGTGGTTCGGACCATTCATCATAAAAGAGGTTTTAAAAAAGGGCGCTTATTGTATGGTTGACTTTGAAGGGATTACTTTGGCAGAGCCTAGAAATGGGATCTACCTCAAGAAGTATTACTCATAGGCATTTCACCATGGGTAACTGTTTGTAACATATGTATAGTCTTTGTACTATTACTTTATAGTTTTTTTTTAGTGTTATGGACGTGTCATTGATATTTTCTTTCATCACTGTGGCAGATGTCAAGTGAATCTGAGGTGTTCATTAGGTACGCAGATAGTGCTAGCCAGCACACTCAGAGGCTTTCCTCTGCAGCTTGAGTTATATTCACACCTCAAGGCCAATTGTTATCTTCCAGAGGTATATGCTTAGGTGACACCACAAATAATGTCGCCGAGTATAATGCAGTTATTGAATTGCTTTGTGACACCTTGTCATATGGTATCTCTCATCTTCGGGTCTATCTTGATGCTCATCTAGTTGTGTCTCAGTTAAATAGAGTCTACCAGGTGCATAATCCGACTTTACACTGATGATTCCTTAGGGTACGTCTCTTAGAACGAAGCTTTGATTATATTACGTATTTTCATGTTCCCAAGAGATTAAACCAAGTTATCGATACTCTAGCTAATCACATTTTAGATTGGCATCTTGCACACACATGAAAGGAAATTCACATAAACATGTAAATACATTTTTACACACATGATCCATAATACATAAAAGACATAAAAATCCATATATAATCATAAGGTAACCAGAGTACACAAATGGACACAAGCGCCTCAAAAATATATACAAGTCACGGGGCTTATGCCCTCAAAAAATAAGTACAAGTAGTGCTTGTGGCACGTAAAGTGTCTAAATAGAAGTCAGGGCCTATGGGCCCTGTTATACTGGTCCACAACATGGGCTAAATGCTGAAACAATCGGACCCACATCCGAGATGCCCCCACTACATGAGGCTTCATGGATGGTGGCAGGTCCTCAATATCTACCATCGGGACTGTGCGAGTGAGTGCAGTAAAGTTCTGCTTGACTCGTCTCAGCACCTTCTCAGCCTTTCCGGCTGGAAGATTTCCTACTATTGTTGGTCCCTCGGTGGCGGCCCCTGGCCGAGGATGACGCCTGTTCCTCGCGTAATCAGCAGGTTTCACTGGTTCCACATCTGCATACAACAAATGCATATCCATCAAATACTCTGGCATACAACAAAAAAATGATATATAACAAAATGACATAAAAATTACATATGACCCATAAGAAATAAAAATAGCTACAAAGATGAAGATTTACCCATCTCTCCTCGCTCCTCACTAGGAGGCATGGGTATCTCAGGATCCCTCGAAACGTCAATCACTACATATGGGTAATCCTCGATAACAGGGATCTGTCGTGATAGCCAGTCAAAAAAGTCATCATCGAAGGAATCATTGGTCCTTCCACCACCCTATCATGGAAGTAGTACTGCCCATCTACAGATCACAAGAAACAAGGCCTGATGTCCTTGTACCACTACCCGAGGACTAAAAATCGGAACTCTCTCAAAGAAGAACAAACACAAAATACTCCCGAACCTGAAGTTCCTCTGTGTCTGCAGACGACAATATGTCAATTGCCTCTTCATGCACTCCAGCAATGTAGTACTCCAGTCAAAAATTTGTGTGTTCAAGCACTGGACAACACAATTCATCTGTGCACAGGATTCCTGATGCAAGGCCGCTGAACCGGTAATCCACCCAATGAGCAATACTATCGCTTGTAGCGATAGGTTAGTGATCTTGCTTATGGGCACCTGGGAGATCGATCGGTCTGTCCCAACCTCACAATACAGGGCTATCAGTTTTGCTATGTTATGTGACCAAGCCGGAAACATCCTGAAGTTGACTGGTTCCCCTCTCCTTGAGAGGCCAGTCAAAAAGTAGATGTCCTCAGTGGTGGGCACCAGTGATTACCCCTCTAGCATGAAAGACTCTGCATCAGGATTCCAATAGTCAACCAAGGCATTCAGTAGCCTCGGTTGCACCCGCATAAAAGGACATAGGAAAAACTTTAATAAACCGCATTGCATTAACGCGACCACAACATTCGGGTCTTCCGTGACCAACTCACCAACTTCTTCATGCTCCCTTTCCCTCCAGTGGACATACACCCTACCAAAACAACAAGGTTTAGGACGGTGAGTCATTTCTTTTTTATTTTTTATCCATAAAGGGAGGTCCACGCGTTTTGTCTAGGTGATAGTCTCATGTACACACGTGCAGGTTTTACTCTGCTCGAGTGTACACGTGATCTGTCTAGACATAGCCCATGTGGACCTAGGGACGACCATTTAAAGGTCGAAGCCCACCCAAAAAATGAAATACAAAGAAAAAATAAAGGATTGAATAGCTATATAGAGGAGTTTGTACTTACTTGGTCCAGACAGAAGTTCGTTTCGTCCACTGTAGATCCCCGAATCACCACTTTTGTCAAAGGGAGTTTTTTGGCTCCAGAGTCAATTTCCAAATCAACAATGGTGATAATGAGTTGGCAGCTTCTATTTATAGACTTTTTGGCCTCTTTTTGTCGCTTTTTTGGCCTCCCCTATTAGTTTCTTTAAATCAAAAACCATTTAGAGTGATTCAGGAGTTGCTTGGGAGTGGTATGGTCAGGTATCCGAGTAGTTTTTTGGAGTTTTGGGACATTTTTTTTACGATTCATGGAAAAATCTCAGATGATCAATTTGAGCATGTAGGTTAGGTTTCTACGCCAACTTTTGTATCTCATTGTCTTTATCCCTCTGCCATAGGATCGATCCCATCAAGTTGTGACACAAAACCATCATTACTTCTTTAGAAGTGTCGCAAGTTGGTGGTAGAAATTACCTGAACATGGATGCCCTAGGTAGATCCTGGTTGAATTAAGGTGTCCATGTTGTCTCTCATCAATGTCGGCTTGGGAGTCCTTTGTATTTTCCCTGATTAACGAGTTTGAGCCTCATTTGCATGATTCTTTTTCACTCTTGATCTCACCCTCGAGACTCCCAAAATAAAAAAACATAACAGGTCTTCTTTTAAGCCCTTTTCAGACCCTCTAAACATGAAAAGATTGTCGAGCAATCTTGTGGCATTTCACGATCATTAAACTGAAATTTGAAGTCACGTATGTCTGGCGATAGTTTAACCCTTTTTCGGTCCGGACGGTCAACTGTAGGAACAAAGGTATACTCTAAGGAACTTCTGTTCTCTAGAAGAGTACCCTCAGGCATAATTTTACCCCTTTTTTGGGCCTAAGGGATTAAACTTACGAAAAAGGAACCCCCACGGAGTCCATAGTTAAGCTCTTTTCAGACTCCCTAAAATTGAAAAGATCGTCGAGTGACCTTTTTCTTTCACACTCGTTAAAATGGTCCAGAAGAACATTCCTGACGGAGTCTATAGTTAATCTTTTTTCAGACTCCTTAAAAGTGAAAAAATTGCCAAGTGATCTTGTCTTTATCACACTCGTTAAAAATGGTTTTGAATAAGACGTCTTGTCGGCGCTAGTTTACCCCTTTTTCGAACCGACTAGACTACCTTCGAAAAAGGTACCCCAATGGAGTCTCCTTTTATGTTTTTTCCAGACTCTCTAAATATGAAAAACTACCGAGATTACCTTCTCTGGGCTCGTTAAACTTACATCGAAGGATGTTACCATTGTGTGTTTTGTTAACCGCGTTTTCATACCTTATACGCCAGCCTTGTAGCACTTTGCTTCTGCATCTTAACACCCTTGGCCCCCAGAGGATTTTTCCTGAGTATCATTATTCTGAACATCAGACTTTTCCTTGCACCTTGAACTTGTATGTTTGTAACACTCGTTCCTCCATTGTAACGTAACATTCCTTTATTCTTTTTTCCAAAATTATTGAAAAAGACAAAAAAAATCAAATATACCCCAAAAAGAGGAAGGGAAAAGTATCTTCTTTATTGGCAGTAGAATGAGTCGCCCTTGGATAAATCACATCTTTCAATTTGTTCGTCAAACAATGGGATGTAATACAACCTTAGGAAGTTTTTCTCGCTACATAAGAGTTGTGTCCTCCTCCGTTTGGTTATTCTTCCAAACATTTGGAGAGTTTGTGTTGCCTCATGCCTCATAAAATTATGTTAATACCATGCTGCATGAGTCTCATTTTTTTCCATGCTATTGTCCAAGGGAATATTTCACCAAGCCTGAGTCGACCCCTCTGCAGTTTGTCTCTTGCCTTCATACCTGGCCATCCTGAATCTCCATTCAAGTCCTTGTTCGAAATCAATGAAGCCTTCAGTCTGATCATCAAGATTGTCTAGTCCATGATCGACAAGTCATCGAAGACCTCTAGGTAGTGCAGTCGTAAACTCATATTACAATCCTACCGGAGTTTTTAAGATTTTGAAGTGCGCTAAAGACCTCATCTCCAGCCATTAGGCCATATCAACTTCTAGAAGATGGAGACTCTATATGTATATTTTTTTGATTTCGAGATGTAGCTCCGCTGTGTATTGTTCACGACTACTCTTTATATAGTTATATGACATGGATCTACAGTGTATTTGATTGGTAGCCATGATTCTATTTTATCCCAAGCATGGGTATTCCCACCTCGGTGAGACCATTTTTTGTTTTGCAGACGACGCCTCTAGTTCCTAACACTTGGGCTCACTTGTTCGACACATCAATAAAATATTGGTAATGTATTTCGGCCGTCAGATGCTCTTTTGACCTCACACATTAGGGGGCATCTGTTATAACCCTAAATTTTACCAGACGTGCTTACCTGGCATCAGGCCATCTCATAGCCCTTCTTTGCCAAGACACTATTGAACAACTCTCTAAAAAACCTCTTTTATAAAGGCCCACGCGCCCTACTTCATCATTGTATGCATGTACATGCTGGTTGACCTAAAATAGCCCGCATGTACCTACAAAAGCATGAAAAAAGGAAAGTTGTCGACGAAACTCATTTCTTTGGGTGAGTTAACTGAACCTTTTGGCCATGCATGGCCAAGGGTTTTCCCAAATACCTAGCTTCTTCTAGCCTATAAAAGAAGGGGTAGGGGTACCATTTTGAGGAGGAGAATACAGTAAAGAAAATCTACTCAATTTTATATTCCTATTGTCCCAACCCTTTAGCCATCCGTGTGCAAGGAGCAATACAGAGCAAAGAAGTTGGAGGACATTTGGAGAAGAGCCCAGGATCAATTTCACGGAGTGGTGGCCAGTCTCGACATTTTGTAAGTTGTTGATTCATTCAAAGTAATAAAGAAAATACTTTTTCCGTTTGAATTCATGAGTTTTTCATAGTTTGTCAGATACATGTTTGAATCTCTAACCTATTAGTCTATAGGTAAAATGCATACATAGTTTGTCACTTGTTTTGTATATAGGTCAGCTTTGGAAGGAGGACTGCTAACAAGGGATCAAGCGTAAAGAGGGATCGACATCGAACGCCTGGAACAAGGTATGTTGGTCTAACGATGTTTTTACTGAAAAGACGTATGGATTAAGTTTGAGGACGAAGGTTGAAAGTAGATTTATTTTGGTCATATCTGGATGCATAAGATAACCCTATTTGTTAGTCCGTAAGGGGATTTCCCTCACAACACCTTTCTCTCAATGAACAGTCTCGATGCATGCCATATCTCTCGAACTATGGTTAGGATCCATTCAACACCTAAGGTTCACCAATCCTACTAGACATCACTCAACTCGTCAACCCATTGAAGATTAACATGCATCATCACACTAATGTTCTTAGTCAGCATCAATTTTCCATGTCACCATAGGGTGCTTAGGCTTGCTTGACTAGAGGATCACATTTGTCCCTATCTTATAGTCCAATTTAAATACTTAATTAATACTTTGTATAATACCATTATTTAGTAATTAATTACTTAAAACTCATTAAGGATAATTATTCTCCACAAAATAATTATGTAGTAATTAATTGTTTCTTAGCCTAATACTCTTGGTCTAGTAGTTATTGAGGTTTTACTTTCTCCCCTATAATTATATCATGACACAATTAGGTTAATTTATCCATAATATACTTAAGTTGATTAACCTTAATTAAGATATATAATTCAATCCCTCCCTGCCATGCAACTCCATACTAAATTTTCAAGTAATTTAACACACACACACACACACACACACACACACACACACATATACTGGGGAAAATGATTAACTATATTCAATTTGATATTTAATATTACAAACTTAGTCTTTTATCAATTATATTATAATATAATTAAACATAGAAAAGGAGCACTTAGGATTATTAATATCTATTAATACCCAAGCCTCCATACTTTGAAGAAATTCCTCATCATGCTTTTATGAACCCAAATCTCCTAATTTCTAGAGTTTCTAAGAGGGTCCCACTCATATTGTAAAGTGTTGAAAATACAATTATTTATATTAATTTATAATGTAATTAATCACTTTAACTTTTTATATCGATATTTGTGCAACCATTGGAGCGGAAAAGGGTAGGTTCAGCTCTTCGACAGTTCATTTTTTTTTCATTCTATATCCCAAACATCTCAGAGTCCCGGAGTCCCGAATTTTTGGAGCTCTAGATTCTCGAAATCCTGAAGTGTCCACACTTCACGTGATTTCACATTAAATATAAAATTAAAAAGGAAAATAGGTTTTGTACTTTATAGTAACTCATTTAAAATATATGTATTATATTACACCTTTTTGGAAATTATGCCTAGGTTTATAAGGTCTCCAATATTATATTTAATATTTAAATTGAGAGAGAGAGAGAGAGAGAGAGAGAGAGAAATTTGGGTCAACCCCTTTGGCTCTCCACCACATTATTTATACTCCAATATCCCAGAGTCCTGAATCCCCGAAGTGGTCCCACTTATACACCTTTCTACATTATTTAATATTTAAAAAGCATTTGCTTCATTCATGTGTAACAATTTTAATAAACCTTAAAGTAATATAATATAATATATTATAATCCTAAAAAATTATGCCCATGTTTTAAATTCTCCAATATTATATTTAATAATTGAAAAGAGAGAGAGTGTTCTCTGGGTCAATCTCCTTCGGCTCTTCCATGCAACTCTTCATTCTCAATTAACCCAGAGTTTCGGAGTTCCGAAGTCTCGAAGGGGACCCACTTGTAATTACATTGTGGTTTAAATACAATGAAATATTTTGGATTATAATATAATACATATTGTATTAATGGTATATTATATTGAATTATGTTAATTGATCACATTAAATACAATAATTTAATTAATTGAATTTCGTACCTTTACAACCTTGCGTAGGGAAGGAAAGGGTTTGAGAATTCAATGACTTTGGCTCGTGGAATCCCATCACCCAAACATCCCAGAGCCCTAGAACTCCGAACTCTTAGAGTTCTGAAGACCACAATATGGTTAAAGCATTCGATCACCATTTATTCTTTGGTGTGTTTGACATTAAAATAATGATAATTGTTATATTATATTTAGAATAAAATAATAATAATAATAATAATATGTATATGTATATAGACATATATGTATATATATTTCTATATCCGTGCAAGCTTATATTACCTGGAGAATTTAAATGAAATTATTTTCTCTTACAGGAAAATAAGAAAAGGAGAAATATAAATTTCGAGTCTTTATAAAGGGAAATTAAAAATAGAATTATAATCTCTCCTGTCTTGTGGGTAAATGAGTAAATTTTTCTTCATTATTATTGTTCTTTACTACTCTTACTAAATTTAAGGAAATTGGTCTTAAGACAAAGATTTACCTCCACATTAAAATTCGGTATTTCTACCAGTATTTACTTCCCACCAAAATTTAAGGGTATTCTTCCCATAAATGTTTATTTATGCCCCAAACAAAATTTTGAGAACTTTTGTATTTTAATTCAATTAGGAAAATTTCATGTTTATATTCTAATTATTTTTCCTCAATAATCATTTATAAGGAATTTTAACATTTTCCCATATTTGGGATTATTTCCTAAACTCCACACATATTTGATATCCTCTAATTTTTTTGGGATAGGATTAGGGGACATATTAAAATAGAGCACTATTATGTAGAAAAAACACTCTCTCTTCTTCCATATGTGCTATATAAATTTTTAACTGTTTAGTCATCATTTTCAAAGCATGGATTAAACTATACAACATAGTCAACCACAACATCCATTCCCAGAAATATTATTTTAACACACATATAATCAAGAGATAAGGAATTAAATCAAATGAGATTCATCTAAGTCATTATCTTTATTTTACGTAGATTTCTCAAGTCACTTTTGTCAGAAATTAAACTTACATAGTTATGAAACATATTATAAAATTTTCTCTGATCTAAACACTACAGAGATTTAACCAAATATACTTATCTAGAAACCATATAGTGATGAAACTATTAAAAGGGGTTCCCTTTTCCTCCCAACCATAGACATAGAAACTCCTGGATGGAGTTACCACTTGCCTCCCCCTAGCTAGATCATGATGCTCAGATAGAGACTATTCCTCTTGTTAAACAACAACTAGGAACGAAGATCACTCTCCTACTCCCAGAGGAACTTGGCAGATTGGTTTTATCTTCACCGAGAAAGGGGCTCTAGAAGAAGTGTTTCCTAAGTCATTCATCTTCTTTGCAACCCTTCTTATCACCTTGGGCTAAAAATGTTGCCCAAAAAATTCTTTTGCCCATAACATATTTGTTTCTGAGTTCTTTTCAGAACTAGAGAGCTTCACATGCTCTCCCTCCTCTCTTCTTCTTCCCACAAATTTCCTCTATCTTCTTTCCTTCCTCAATGAGATTTCATGGGTCCAAATCCCCATTTTCGTGGTCAAGTCAAGAAGTTTTTCCAGATGAGTACTCTTCCCATCTCCTCATTGACTCTTGAGGAGGACTTCCCAACTACCAACCTGACTGGTAATTTACTTTTATGGGTCAGAGGATTGTTCTAGGTCTAAATAATTTAAATCTAGTAGAGTATTTGTATGGTAGGCTTTTATTATAAAACATGATCACGGATAAATAAAATAAAAACAAATGTGGAAATAAAACAAAAAAGATACACAATACAATAGAGACACAGATTTATGTGGTTCACCTAGTGTGGGCTATGTCCACCAGAGAAATTGCCATGTCATTCATTTCTATTATCCAACAAATGAAGGGATACAACCTAAAATACACCTGTTGTAAATTCCTCTTCTTTCTCTCACAGTCTCCTCTCTCAGAATACAATATTCACAATGATACATAGTCGCAATTCAATTCCCTCATAAAAGAGGGTTTTATTCTAGGGAAAAAAAACCTAACATAACTTCTACCATTAGATTTGCAACCTTATAATGAATGCTCCAGATTTAATATTAAATTACAATATACATTTACAAGAAAATTTTTCCTTCAGGGGCTTCACCCTCGAACCCCCAACGGGGACCCGCTTTCCCTAGGACCCCATAGGGGGGGAAATCCCCCCTTGCAACACCCCCACGTGGAGGGGTGTACAATATTCCAAGGTGTAGAGTCATCATGGGGTATAAACATGGCTAAAAACAAAGACCTATGAAATAGGAAGATAATAGGGCTCCGCAACCAACAATCTCCCACTTGGAGACTGATCAAAATAACTTCATTGTTGTTGTACCTGTTGGACTATAATCCACCTTAGACGTGGAAAATTTCTCATCTTCATCTTCATGCTTGAAAACCAATTGAAACTAATAAGGATCTCAGTTTCTCCCTGGTTACTCCCTTTGTTAACATGTTTGCAGGATTGTGGCTAATATGTATCTTTTCTGACTTCAAATGTCCATCTTCCAAGACATATCGTATGAAATGGTACTTGAGCTGTATATTCTTAGTATTCGAATGGAAGGATGATTTCTTTGCAAGATGAATGGCACTCTCACTGTCACAGTACAACATGCTATTCTCTTGCTTCTTTCCCAATTCCTCCATAAACCTTTGTAACCAAAACATTTCTTTACTACCCTCTGTAGAAGAAATATACTCTGTCTCTCTTGTTGAAAGTGAAACAACCTTTTGTAGTTTTTAAATCCAACTTACTGTTGTTCCACCTACAGTAAAAACATACCCTGTGGTGATCCTCCTTCTATCTTTATCACATGTCATATCTAATCAACATATCTCTGTAGAACAATGTATGAACCTCCAAAACATTATCCATGAGTAGAAGTACCTCTGAAATACCTGAGAATCTACTTTACTTCCTCCCAATGTTATTTACCTGGATTTTTTATATACCTGCTCACAACTCCCACTACATGTGAAATATATGGTCATGTACAAACCATCGCATACATCAAGCTACCAACTACTAATGAATAACGGACCCTGGACATGTATTTTATCTCCTCATGTGTCTTGGGACACATTTCCTTGGTTAATTTGAAATGTCTGGCCAAATTTCTACTAGCTGGTTTTGTATTCTGCATTCTAAACCTCTTCAAAACCTTCTCTATGTACTCACACTGAGACAATGTCAATTTTTTTATTTTTCCTATCTCTTGTTATTCTCATACTAAGGATTTTATTTGCAGCACCCAAATCCTTCATCGCAAATGAATTAGATAATTTCTTCCTGCGTATATTTATATCCTACATATTAGACCCTGCAACAAGAATGTCATCTACATACAATGGAAAGATAATATATCTTACATTTTCTATCCTTTTAAAATAAACACAACGATCAGAATGACATCTTCTATAACCTTGTTATGTCATAAACCTGTCAAAATTAAAATACCACTGCCTTGGAGATTTATTTATGCCATACAAGCTCTTCTTCAACCTACATACCAAATTTCCCTTCCCTTTGACCTCATACCCCTGTGGCTGCTACATATAAATATCTTCATCCAAATCCCCATGGAGAAAAGTTATTTTTACATCTAACTGTTCAAGATGCAAATATTCTACTACCACAAGAATTAAAATAGTCCTAACTGAATTCATCTTAACAACAAGAGAAAATATTTCATCAAAATCTATACCTTTCTTTTGTGCAAACCCCTTTACAACAAGTCTATCTTTGTGTCACTTTTTTCCTCCATCTTCTTCCTTCAGCCTGTAAACCCATTTATTTTGCAATGCTCTTTTTCCTGCAAGTGTAACTTAACCAAGTCCCAAGTGTGGTTTTTTACCAAGGAATCCATTTCCTCTTTCATTCCTTGCTTCCACTTCTTTTTAGTGTCTACCTACATTGCCTCTTCATAACTTTTTGGTTCACCATAATCAATCAAAAATAAGTAATACAATGAAGGAGAGTATCGTTCAGGGGGTATAATTAAGTTGGTATATGTTCTAACAACACCTACAGGAGTTTGAGGTACCTGTTTCTCCTGTTGTTGCAAATTTTTAATTTCTAGTACCTTTGGAATTTCTTTTTCAGTGATCTCATCAAGCACTTTGTATTCTGGTTTTTCTTTTTCTTGTTTCTTTCCCTGCAACTGATCTTTGTACATGACCTTCTCATTGAATATAACATCTATAATCCTAATGATTTTGTGATTTTCATAATCCCATAAGCGATAACCAAAATCATTAACATTGTATCCAATAAAGGTACACTTCTTGGATTTTTCCTCAAGATTTGTTCTATTTTCTTTATCAATATGGACAAATGCTTCACAAAAAAAAGTGATCTGGATTTAGGAGTGGAACAAAGTGATTAACATATTGAATACAATAAACACAGAGATATAAAGAACAACAAAATTATCTAGTGAAAAATATCTTCTATTAAATAATGAAATAGGATGAAACTATAAAATTGTAGAACTGAAACACTTGCTCGAATGATGGTAGCTATCTATGAGAAGAGATGTGGCTGCTACGTGCATCTATCTGATCATAATGGATTACAATGAGGTTCCATAGGCATTCTTTATTTTACTCATGAATACCAAAACCCTAGACATCCAAAAACCTAACCCTAGAAGGTGAAACACCAAAAGTCATGTGGGCCCTATGGGTAAATTGGTGTAATTTGGTACTTTGACTTCCAAGGGTCATAAAGTTTGCATACAACCTTTGTTTTAGGTGCGTGATATCTTGTTGGAAAGTTATTACAGAGAACTACACATTCTTTCGCCAAACTTTGACTCTGTCTATAGTTTGACTATGGAGAGAAAAAAAAAAAACATTTATCGCCCCAAAACAATCTTGGAAGTACAAAAAGATGTCCTGACATGAAAACATGAAAAATAGGCAAGTTTTATTAGGTGAGAGGACACCCCTATCCACCTAGAGGATGTGCGGGGCTCCAGACAACCCCAAAAGTGTAGAACCCACAATTACAAAGCATTATAGAAGAATGTGTTGAACAAAAAATAGACCCAAAGAGCTAGTTGGAATAGGTGGGTGGCCACCAATATCCACTTGGATCAATCCTCCCCCCTTAGGAAGCAATGGTATCCATTGCATTGAGTTCCCCCATCAGGTGAGGAAACTTCTACTAGATTTGGCCCTCGGTGAGCCATTTTCCTTGGTGTAGGAGTCTCCCTACCTTGATAACCCGATAAATATGGATCCAGCGTTGGCAAGTGACCTTGACCTATGTGTCCACTATCTGATCAGTGGATGCTTGTTCCATGTAGTCAGGGTTGATCTCTATGGGTGTCATCTTTTCTACGATCTTGGAGGTGTCCAATAATGGGGGGAAATATGGCTGACGGAGGTCCACATTGAATATTGGATGCAGACCAAGGAAGGGTGGAGTGTTGAGCTCAAAATAATTTCTACCCACAATCTTGGTGATAGTGTAAGGCCCATAAAGAAGTGGGTGAAGCTTTCTATGGGGCCCAATGAGATGCTCATTCTACAAATGTAACCAAACTTTGTTGCCAACATGAAATTGGTGTGGTACCCTATGTTGATCATAGCGCTTCTTGTACTTAGAATTGGATTTTTGCAAAATCTCCTGGACCTGTTGGTGGATGTGATGAATCCGCTCAATGAATATGGTGGCTTTGTCAATCGCAAAATGATCAAGGGAATATTTTTTCTGTGCGGTGGCAAGAGGAAGTGCAACATCAATGGGTCCCAAGGGTTGGAATCCCAGACCCACCTGAAATGGGCTATGGCTAATGGAACTATGGAGAGCCCCATTGTAACTCTGTTGGACATATGGGAGACTCTCGTCCCATGTACGTGGATGCTTAAAATTGTACATGTGCAGGATGTAAAATATCATCTGATTGATGACCTCTGTTTGGCCATCGATTTGGGGGAATAAAGAAATGGATTTTGTCATCTTGGTGTCCAACAGATACTAGAGACTAAACCAAAAGGTGTTGAGGAACCTGTTGTCTTGGTCGAAGATGATGGTCTATGGTATCCCAAAGTGGACCCACACTTGTTCGAAGAAGAGCTTAGCAGTATATTCCACTATCACCTTCTTCTTACAGGCTGTGAGGATGGCCATCTTCGAAAACTGATCAATGACCACAAACACACAATCATTTCCTTGCTTGGTGGATGAAAAGCTAGACATGTAATCTAATGATATTGATTCCCAGGGCTTCTCAAGAATAGGAAGAGGGGTGTATAAGCCTTAATTATTGATGTTTGGATTGGAAATGGCATAGGAAGTTCAATATATGATATACTTGTTGATGTCCTATTAATGTTTTGGCCAATAAAAATGTTTCTGAAGAATGACCATAATTTTCTCTATGCCAAAATGTCCTGCCACTCTACTGTAGTGGGATTCACAAATCATCTTTGCATGCTCTCTTGTAGGAACCCAGAGATGGCCCAGGTGGAATAAGAGGTCATACCCACAAGCTGATATGTGGTGGTGAAGTCCAGATCTTAATTATAAATTTGTGGCCACTCAAATGCTTCATGTCCACAGGAATGGAGCACAGTGGTGAGTGCAGCCACATGAGGCTGACTAAGGCAGTTAGTGACACGATTGGAGATACCTGTCTTATACTTGATTTTGAGATGGAACTATTTCAGTTAGGTATACCACTTATGATGGTGGTCGTTCTGCAATTTCCCCTTTGTTTGTATGAACTGCAAAGGCTTGTGATTAGTGTGTATGATCATCTCTTTCCCCAGAATGTAATGTTTCCATTGACGACATGCTTGTACAATGGAATACATTTCCTTATCATAGTTTGGGTATTTCTGGACAGTATCAGAGAGTGTCTCACTATGGTATGCCACTAGATTCCCATGTTGAGTGAGAATTTCACCCATGACATAGCCAAAGGCATCAGTCTCAATATCGAATGGTTACTACAGATCAGGCAAGGAGATTACTAGAGTTCAGCACAAGTAATGCATTAGATCATCTAATTCTCGTTGTTGATCCTTCCCCCACATGAAATTATCCCTACCACCATACTTGATCACCTGGTTAAGGGACCATGCAATATGGGAGAATCCCAACACGAACCGTCTAGAGAAGTTGGCTAGTCCCAAAAATCTCCAAATCTCGGTTAGTGTGAACGGGGTTGGCCAGTCATGGATGACTTGGATATTAGCTGGATCAGCATGTACCCCATGCTCATCAACAATGTAGCCCAAGTATTGGACCTTGTTCATTCCAAAAGATCATTTTTCCAAGTTGGCATAAAGCTTGTGCTATCGCAGAGTGCCCAAAACCTGTTGAATATGTCGCATTTTCTCCTCCCAAATTTTGTTGAAGATGAGTATTTCATCCAAATATACTACCAAAAAGGAGTTGGTGAAGGGTATCAATACATCATCCATCAACCTCATGAAAGTGGTTGGTTCATTTTTTAAGCCAAAGGGCATGACTAGCCATTCGTAGAGACCTTCTTTAGACTTGAAGTTTGTATTCCATATATCAGTTGGTTCGATGGGAACCTGGTGGTAGTGAGAATTTAGGTCAATATTGCTGAAGAAATTTTCCCTTTGAGTTGGTCAAGAAGGTCATCAACCCTGGGAATAGGGTAGAGGTTTGTGACTGTGATTTTGTTTAAGGAATTGTAATCAATGCAGAGTCACCAAGTCTCATCCTTCTCCTGCACCAGTACAATTGAGTTTCCACAAGGCGAGGAGTTGGGCCAGATGTGCCCCTTTTGAAGAATATCTTGGATCTAACGCCTAATTTGTTCATTCTCCATCAACGACTGTCGATATATTGTTCCATTAGGTAGAGGTGTGTCCGTGGTCAGATCAATTGGATGCTTGACTTCGCAGTGTGTTGGTACCCCTATAGGCGAGGTGAAGATGCCTCTGTATTCTTCCACGATCCCATCCCCTTGCTTCTGCTACAAAGAGAGGCGTTGTGTAGAGGCCACAGATGTGGCGACGACCTTCTTCTTAATGTGAGAACAGATCACAAATAAGACAAACTTCCCAGTCTGTGAAATGACCTTACTACATTGCTTAGCAAAGATTAAAGAAATAACATTAGGCGGTGCTACCTATGGGATATTGTACAATTGTCTACCCAAAGTAATAATAACACTGCGGGGTCTAGAATCATACACCACATGATGCTTACACAAATATGGTTGTCCTAAAAGAACATCACAAACTTCAAGGGGAGAAATATAAAACAATACCTCATCTTTGAAAGGATTGATGTCGTAGGGAAGACGACACTGTTGGTTGACACGAAGATCTCTTCCTTGGTGAAGACAACTGATAGTGTAGGGATGCGGGTGTGGTGTTATTGGTAGGTCCAACAGCTTGACAACCTTTGATGAAATCAAGTTCTTCTGACTACTGTTGTCGACAATGAATTGAATTGAATCACCCTTGACCCACATTTGCGAGTGAAAAAGGCGTTCCCCTTCCTTTGGTTCTTTTGGTTTGCTTGGCCAGACTTTAGTGGTAGCAATAGTGACACTAGGTTCAACATTGATAATCTGCTTCCCTCCTTCCATATTTGACTCGGAATCATAATTGACCTCTGACTTAGAATCCTTTAGCTCGACCATGAGGGACTTCTTGGAGTGACATTATTCAACGTTGTGCCAAGGAATTTTATGGTACTCACAACATTTTCCCGTGTCCTTCTTTGTCTTCTCATTGCCCTTCTTGTGTTGCGGCTTGGAATGGTTGTCCTGAGGGTGACCATATTGACTTGGTCCCTTGTTGTGTGGGTTGGGGTTGGCTTTTCCCTGCTTTGGATGTGAGGGATTTGCAGATCCAAAATATCACCGTTTCTGCTTAAATTTTTTCTTGATCTTGACAACGTATCTATAAGTAGTGCCCAATGAGGCGATATCCAGGAAATCCATTTTTGTTTGAATGTATCTATGAAAAAAAACACAGTATTCGAGCACCAAATGATGCTTTGAGTCTGTGATACCCATATTTGTGAGTAGGGTATGGAAAATATTGGTGAAATATGGTACTATCAGGTCCCTTTCTTGACGTAGGGTGGTCCATATAGTGTTTTTGGCATAGGGGCAGACCCAGGGTTCAACGCTTCAACAACACACCAACAAAACCCTAACTACCAGCCCTTTCTGCAACACCTATGAAGCAGATGAAGTCTCACCCAAGGGAGAGGTAGGGGTGGTTGCAGGACTCAAATATCTGCAACCTAGTTGGGACACATATCTATGATTATACCACTTAACAAATCACTTAGCAGTTAACATTCATTAGTAATTAACCTTTATTCACATCGCATATGAAAACCCTAATTACAGAACAATGTAGTATTCTACTAGATATAACACATATAAGCACTTAGCACATGGAAAAAGATCAGATCTGGCAGTTATTCATATCATTCAAGCACTAATATACCATACTAGATTCATCTAAACATTCATTACTGCACTAATCTTAAATTATATACACAAGACAATAACTAGAATACCCAAAGAAACCATAACACAGGATATACGTGGTTCACCCCAGTGTGGGGCTATGTCAACCAACTCTTCATCTTCTTTATTATCTTTTGTCAATCTCCTTACATGCACAAAGCTTCAAAACCCACTCCACATAGGACAGGAGATCTGCGTGCACCTCTCCAGATCCTCCTTCCCCGAGCTAGGTTACAACAAAAACCCTCTTTACAGTCACTTGCACTTAGCTCTGTAAGTTATCATGCACACAGTATGCACAAAGCCAACTTAATCAGATAGATCCAACTATTACATCACTTGCACTTTGTAGTGACACTTTCTCAGCTCAGAGCTTACTCGCATTCTGATACCAATTTGTAGTGTACCCTTTCACTACCGAGGTTTCCAAACCTCTCAGTTACCATTCTATACATGAATGATTATATAATCTGTACAGACCTTATAAGCACATGCATTTAACATAATTAAACACCTTTAAATTATAGAGTGAAACATATCTGGTTACTGCTATAATTAAACATTCCATAGCATTCAACAGGAACTCATTTACACAGCGGAAAACATGATACATGAACATCACAGTCATGCCAAAACATGATCAAGCATAATTCAGAATACTTATCTTTAAACAGCTGTAGAAATCACCAACCAAGTGCAGGCCTTCCAGGAACCTCCTAGCCTTAGACCACACTGTTCATCAGCTCAACAGTAGGTCACCCCCGAGCTGGGATCGAGCTCCACCCAAGGAAAGGAATCCTAGGCTAGGATGAGGTTACAGGGAAGATAGCACATACATAATTTCCAGGAAGAAAGCTCTCCCAGGAATCTCCCACGCTCACTGCCCATAGACCCTCATTGCCCACATGCTTGTTCCACCCCAAGAGAGTGCACCTTCTCTGTCACCTAGACAGTCCTTCGGCTTCCAGTCTCCCTTACCTTGGGTTATAGGAACAGACCAGACCAGAAGTCTCCGGGCTCTATAGCAGCTACAGGGTTCCTTCCAGAAGTCTCTTCTTCCTCTGCGCACTCTCTCACCTGGAGGAGTCGCTCACTGGCCAACAAGCCTTACATAGTCCAGTACTGGACGGTCACAATAATCCACGGGAAACACAGACAAATGCTTCCCAAAACAGTTCAGTGGTCACAGGATAATCTCACAGGATGATCTCGGAACAGGGACTTCACACCCAGGCTAGCTCAACTTCCCCGAGTAACAAAGATACTTCCACTCAATTCAGCACAGGCTTCTCGTTCAGGGAATGCGCACATGAGTTTTCCCGGAGACACGCACAGACTCACGCTCACTGGACGGGGTGTACACGCATTCCTCAAGGCAAACACAGGCTTTCATTTCTGTCTCAGGATTACACGCCGGTCTCTTGCAGACTGGTTTTTCCACAGCTCTTTCCCAGGGCAGTCAGATCAAATGGACGAGAAACCCCCTCACGGCTTACTGCATTGGTTTTATTTGCATGTACCAGGGTTGACACTTGTCACCCTGGAAACTGCATGTGTTCCATCCGTACGCCTTCCTCTCACCACTTGGGAAGTCACGCGTCCTTCCAAAAGGAATTAGGATAAAATAATATGCACATGGCTCTTTTTGGAAATAATATTAAAATATTAGTCCAGGCCTAAGCCCCCTAGGCTCAACACTCAGCCCCTTTCCCACCTTCCAGCCCCTAATTCCTTTCCCACTCTATGGACGCTTAGTCCCCCATCACTCATTCATCATGGTCGGTCTGCAATGGCGGTCTTTATATTTTATTAATTTATTTGCATACATACAAGTACATCAACATGATCTTGGCCCTCACACTTAGGCTCCCTGGTCTAATCAAAACACATAAGCCTACAACTTATACAAAACTTGGCTCACCAGCCTATAGAACACATTTACAATTCTTTGCATAAAACATGATCTATGACGCGGCTCAGCCTTGGGGACACTACAATCCCCATCCCCTTATTCTTGCATTGTCCTGAGTGCAACTTACACTGTTTCTGCAAGTCTTTCAAAATTTTCAAAAAGATGCGGGTACTCTGCCCTCATTACTTCTTCATTCTCCCATGTCGCGTCCTCAGGACCGTACCAGGTCCATTGGACCTTTATAAGCCCTATAGCTCGATTCCATAGCTCCTTGTTTTTCCTGTCCAATATACACACAGGATGCACTTGTAGGACATTTTCTGGTTCCACCTGAATCACAGTCCAATTGATAACATGATTAGCATTAGGTACATATTTCTTAAGCAGTGAAACATGAAACACATTATGTACAATCATAGATGTAGGTAATGCAAGCATGTATGCAACTGGCCCAATCCTTTCCAAGATCTCAAATGGCCCACAAAATCTTGCTGCCAACTTGGTGCAACTTCCCAATTTCAGGGAACTCCTGTTAGCTTTCACTTTCAGGAAAACATGGTCACCCACTTTAAATTCTCTATGGGTTCTGTTACTATCAGCGTAACTTTTCTTCCTGTCCTGGGAAGTTTTCAAATTCTGTTTGATTTTTATCATTTGATCTTCCATCTCTTTGAGTAGTTTAGGTCCAACTACTGCTCTGTCAGCTAGATTATCCCATCTCACTGGAGTGTTGCACTTTCTTCAATAAAGTGCTTCGAATGGGATCATCTTCAAAGATGCATGGTACCCATTATTGTAAGAGAATTCTACCAAATGCAGGTAGTCTTCCCACCTTGATGGTTTATCCATAACATACATTCTCATCATGTCTTCTATCACTCTGTTTACTCTCTCTGTCTGTCCATCAGACTCGAGATGATATGTTGTACTAAAGTTTAGATTCGTTCTGAATCCCTTGAACAGTCCTCTCTAGAAATTCGAAGTGAATTTCAGGTCCCTATCAGACACAATTGTCTTAGGAATTCCATGCAAGCATGCAACTTCCTTTAAAAAGATATCAACAACATCTGCTGCTCTATGGGTGGTTTTCAGTGGAATAAAATGGGCATCTTTAGTAAGCTTGTCCACCACCACCATGATTGAATCATGCTGCTTGCTTGTTCTGGGAAA
>SNQJ01S0081846.1:72758-83631 GCA_010110895.2 Picea sitchensis
CTTTTCGACGACCGAGATCATGGCGCCCGGATCAACGACGCTCACGTGGCCCTGTCCTTCTCAGCTGCCCTGTTTTTAGCCAGCATGGGCCCTCCTCCCGTCATATCATCCTCCATAATCACCTTTCTCTTGCTGCCATGTGTCACCCATCTTCCTCCGCTCCTTGGTTCGCGTGGTCCACCTCTCTTCTCGTCATCCACTTGTCGTTTGCCACATGTCCCGCTCCTTCCCACGTCAGCCTCTCACCAAAAGGCAAGTTCGTTATCTCTCGTCTTCCTCCCTTCCGTCTGATGCCTTCCTCCATGAATCATCCTCTGTCACCCTTCTCACACCCCGCCACTTCTTCCATGCCCTCATAGTCCGACGCCACCATTACCGTCATGCGCCCCATCCTTCGCATTGGCCTCCATACCCACCCTTCAAGCCATTCAGTTATTCCAGGTGGCAGCGTGAGAAGTCTTCCACATCCTAAAGTGATGAGTTGGCTAGATCGTCCTCGATCCCAAGAAAGAAGTTATTGAAGCGGTTGGTGGTGGTTAGACATCGTCTCCGCCATAATGGGGACGTCCTGCAATGAATTAAAGGCACGTCGATTCGCCGATGAAACTGTCAGAAGATCGATCACATCTACCATAAGTTGCATGACCATTCAAAGATTGCAGCTGCAGATTTGTCAGAAGCCATGCAGACGCAAAGCCTTCAATGCGGTTTCTTGGTTCCGCTGCGGTTGCTGTTTTGAGTATATGTAGGCGTTTTCGCCATTTTTGTATCTATCGATGGTAGAGATAAGCTCTCGACTGTAAAGTTTCAGCAAACATTCTGGTTTCCTGGTTATGCCTCTGTGTTTGAGACTTCTTGGTTTATGACAAATAGTTCTCCTTTTCCATCTTTGATTCATCTTATGCCAGAGAGTCCACAGTTGAATGATTCGCGTGGATTGTTACAGTTATGTTATGATAAAGGATTTGTTGTGACATTATTGTATTCTTTGGTTTTCTGTGTTTGAATATAAAGGATGTTGTGTTCGAATTCTTTCTTCTTCAGTCTGATATGAACCTGAGGTTTATGACAGACCTTCACACTCTTCTCATGAAAGTCTTCCCCCTTACTCACCCTTTATTGCAACTCACTGTTTGAATTTTATCAAGACCTCAATCGTCATGCATGCTCGGCCTAGTTTCTGAGTTGGGACAATATTGTTCTGAGTTTCCCTCCATTTGATCATCCATTTAAAACAAATCGTGACATTAAACTGATGGGCTCCGGGCTCTGCTCCTGCAAGCAATCCAGGAGTGACTTCCGGCTCCAACATTTCTGGCGCCGTTGCCGGGGACGAAGTTGAATATTTTCCCCGGGATTGAACGACAAAGATTAAGCTGATTCTGAAGGTGCATCAGATATCAGAACTTGAAGATTGCTACTGTGCACCTGGCGACTCCATTGTGACGACTCCACTGGGGAGATTATGTTGGATTAGTTGTGGCTTCCAGCGACAGACACACGCGGTCCCATCCACAACTGCCTCTAGCTGCTACTGAAGAAATTCCGGAGGTGATTCTCAGAAGAGGAAAGGATCCTCAAGAAGAAAGCTTTGTATCCGAATCAGGTATTTCCCCACCTCCTTCTGTAAGAACTCCATTTTCTTATTCTCAGCTTCCTAGTCGTCCTTCCTCTGAGGTTTCCCATTTTCTGAACTTCGGGAGTGTTCCTGTAGAGTTTTCTCCTCCTGGTCTAGTATCAGAGGGAGAGATCCTTGTCACTCCCCCCTCCCTGGAAGTTGTGCCTCAGTACAAACCTCAGGCCTCAGAAGGTTTCACTAATTCTCCTTTTATTGCTGCTACTGCACAGAGAGAATCAACTGCACATTCGGGTCCCTTAGACTTCTCTCTGTTTTCCCCGTCGTCTCCTGTGAGGACCTCTTTCCCTGCATCTCTCGTTCTCACTCCTTCTCCTCCAGGTTCTCCTCTGCCTAATATCCCTGTGGCTGGTGTTAATCCCCCTCCAAATAGAATGGATTCCATAGTCGCTGCTAGATATGCTCCCTTAATCCTGCCTCATCCTATGAATCCTCTCCCTGCTGGAGACTACTTGAAGTACATGCCCAAGTTTACTAGGGAAGGAGACATAACTGCAGAAGAGCACCTAGCTGCTTTCTACAGTTATGCAGACAATCTGAACATTGAAAATGAAGATGTCTGGATGAGAGTCTTTGTTCAGAGTTTGGATGGTGAGGTTAGAAAGTGGTTCAGGGGACTGGCCCCTGGATCTATTGCTTGAATTGAAGCCTTGGATAATGTTTTCCTAAGGCAGTGGGGGGATAGGAAAGATTACATATATTACATGACAGAGTTTGGGTCTCTGAAGAAGATGGAAGGAGAGTCGGTCTCTGACTTCTCCAAAAGGTTCAATAAGATGTATAACAAGATCCCTGCAAAGATAAAACCCTCAGAGGCCTCTGCCCAAATTTCCTATGCCGGTGCATTTGACCCTGATTTCTGTCTTTTATTAAGAGAAAGAAGAGTCGCCTCCTTAGCTCAGATGCAAGATGCAGCTATAAAGGTAGAATCCAACATATTAGCAGCTGATAGACTGAGAAACCGGGCCGATGCAGACAGAAGAAAGGGAAAATCAGAAGTCTCAACTTTTGGCCCATCACTGCCCCATCCTCAAGTAAATGAGTTGGCCCAGGTTATGAACTTTCTGAAAGAAGAAATGGAGAGATTGAAAGTGGAAAGGAAACAAATGAACAAGGGCCCTTAGAACATTAAGAACAGGATAGGTTTCAGAAGACCAAACAATTTTGCTCCTCCAACCATGCACAAAGAGAAGGAGAGAGACAGAGACAACCAGAGAATTCCGGCTCCCTTCCAGAACAATTTTGTGGCTGATGAAGAAGAAGGAGAAACAGATGAGCATGAGCCTAAAATCCACTCTTTAGAGGTCACTCCCCCTTTCCCTCACCTGACTCAATCAACATACGAGGAGTCTCTCATGAACAGTCAGCTAAACGAACTAAGCAAGGGAGACAAGGTTAGCGGTGGCCGAGGCAGGTATAACTTGAGATCCGACAAGAAGGTAGAAGCACATGACGTTCTGGAGCTATCCTCTAGAGCAGAGAAACCTGCTGATGAGGTAGCAGATAGCCACAGAGGTAAGAAGACCCAACCCTTCTCTCCCATTGTCCAAAATCATGTTCCCGAAATTAAAAAAATTCCAAAGATTGCATCCTCTTTTAATTTCGAGCATGAGATTCAAAAGATCAAAATCCCTGTGCCCCTCACTGAGCTAATTAAGCATGACGAATTCAAAAAGCGCTTCTCCAACCTCTTGAAATCTGAAGCCTCAGGCCCCTCTACAGACTTCATAAACCTCCAAGATGAAAAGTCGGCAATTTTCCTAGGCCCCATGGTGGAAGACAGAGATGATTCATCCCCTCCCTTCTACACCTCCCTAAATATACATGATAAGGTGCTGCACAACTATCTGATGGATTCAGGAGCCTCTCATAACCTCATGCCCAAATCTGTCATGGAAGAACTAGGACTGGAAGTCACTCGAGCCTATCACGACCTTTATTCTTTTGACTCTAGGAGAGTGCAATGTTTGGGAGTCATCAAGGACCTGGTAGTCTCTTTGTTTCAACTGCCCATGAAGAGTATGATCATGGATATTGTGGTAGCTGATGTTCCCCCCAAGTTTGGCATGTTGTTGTCAAGGTCTTGGATTAAGAGACATGGAGGGACATTGCAGATGGATCTCACATATGCCACCATTCCAGTCTTTGGAGGGGAACATAGGAGATTGTACAGAGAAGCCCAGCTAGCCTACATTGTCAGTGATGAAGCAGACCCCACTAATCACCCCATCTTTGCACTTGACACTGGCTTAGGGTCTAGCTTGTTACAGGTCACTGAGACTCCTGAGGCCCCTTTGCAAATCAGAAAGAAGCCCAGTCTTAATCAAGAGATGCCTTCTCCAACCACCTCTGTTTGGAAGATGTTCTTTGACAGAGCT
Source organism: Picea sitchensis (assembly GCA_010110895.2). Lineage (NCBI taxonomy): Eukaryota > Viridiplantae > Streptophyta > Pinopsida > Pinales > Pinaceae > Picea > Picea sitchensis. The sequence goes on from SNQJ01S0081846.1 coordinate 76,773, forward strand.
TCTTCTAGTATAGGTGCAGGTGCCGGAGTGGTACTCAGATCCCCTTCTCAAGAGACCATATCTTTGTCATACAAGATGGAATTTGAAGTCACCAACAATGTGGCAGAGTATGAAGCTCTGGTTTTGGGATTAAGAGCTACAAAGGAGATGGGCATTAGGGAAATGGTTGTGTTTGGGGATGTAGAGTTGATTGTCCAGCAGGTCAAAAACGTCTATCAGGCCAAGCATCCTCGACTCAATAATTACAGGAACGAGGTATGGGACCTTGTGAATAATTATTTCCTGGCCTTTAACATCTCTTTCATTCCAAGGGAAGAAAATGCTCCAGCCGACTTTCTAGCCTTTTCAGCTAGTTTTTTCGAAGTTCCTGCACTACCCACTGCCCAATCTGATGTCGAGATAAGATATAGACCGGCTGTACCAGACAATGTCAAACATTGGAAGGTATTCGAGGATGATCAGGAGATCGAAAAGTTTCTCCAATTAGTAGATAAATTTTCTGCATTGCACATAGATGAGGACCCTGACAAGGAAGATGACAGTCACCCTGGGGGATTTTTAAGTGAAATTGCTAACCACCAGATTATTCAATTGCCGAGAAATCACATATCAAAAGGTCTGATCCCATTAGAAAGATTGTTCGATGAGAATGATGTGGCGATAAAGGGTATAGTTTCAGGTGATGATGCTGACACAGTTGAGTGCAAAATAGGCACACCAGAGGAGCCCAAATTGGTCAAGTTGTCAAAGAGTCTGACCAAGGAGCAAAGGATCGAATATACTAAGCTGCTGAAGGAGTTTGATGACATGTTTGCGTGGACCTACGCAGACCTCAATACATATGACACGTCAGTCATTGAGCACAAGATCCCACTGATAGAAGAGGCTAAGTCATTCAAGAAGAAGCTGAGACAGATAAATCCCATGCTGCTACCTGTCAGGGAGAGGGAAGTGAAGAAGCTGCTAGATGCCCAAATCATTGTCCCCTTGAGGTATTCTGATTGGGTGGCCAATTTGGTCCCAGTGAGAAAGAAAAGTGGAGAAATCAGACTTTGTGTCGATTTCAGGAACCTGAACAGGAGTTCAAAGAAGGACAATTATCCCCTGCCCAACATGTAACATATATTGCAGAAGGTCACTGGTGCATCTAGGATATCTATGATTGATGGATTTTCTGGTTACAATCAGATATCAGTCATGCCTGAGGACAGAGAAAAGACAGCCTTCACCACTCCTTGGGGCACATTCATGTACGCCAAGATGCCTTTTGGACTAATGAATGCAGGAGCGACATTTCAGCGAGCCATGGACATAGCCTTCATTGGGGAGAAAGATAAGTTTGTGGTGATTTATTTAGATGACATAACAGTCTTCTCCAAGACTGATAAAGAACACTGCTACCACTTGAAGAAGGTTTTTCTGAAGTGTCGAAGGTATGGCCTACCTTTAAACCCCAAGAAATCATTGTTTTCTATGCAAGAAGGGAAACTGTTAGGCCATATAGTGTCAGAAGAGGGGGTGAGAATTGATCCTGGCAGGGTAGAAGCTCTTCAGACCCTGTCACTTCCCAGGTCAAAGAAGGAGGTCCAAGCATTTTTGAGGAAGATAAATTTTCTGAGGAGATTTGTTTCAAATTTTGCTGAGCTGGTGAAACACATCACAGCCATGCTCAGAAAGGGAAATGAAGTGAAATGGACTGCTGAACCTAGGGAGTCTTTTGACCAAATAAAGAAGGCATTGACTGAGGCTCCTGTGCTAATCAGTCCAGATTATTCTAAAGATTTTCTAATATTTTCCTTTGCTTCCTATGATACAGTAGCGGCAGTTTTGTTACAGAAAAATGATCAAGGATGAGAACAGCCTATTGCCTTCTTTAGTAAGGCGCTGAGAGACTCAGAACTCCGATACGAGATCATGGAGAAGCAGGCTTGTGCCTTGGTGAAATCTCTCAAAGCTTTCAGATTCTATGGATTGCATTCAAAAGTCATTGCATATGTCCCTTCAACCTCTGTGAAGGACATTCTTATACAACCTAACATAGACGGGAGGAGTGGTAAATGGATCGCCAAGATCCTAGAGTTTGATCTGGAGATTAATCCCACCAAGCTGATAAAGGGGCAAGGTTTAGCCAAGTTGCTAGCTGAGTCAAATTGCAGGGCCTTGGGAATCAATTTCATCAATGAGCAAGCTGAGTCGTCCAACAGGGGTTCCCAAAGCACTGTACCACTAGCAGCATGCCCCTGGTACAAAGATATCTTGTATTTTTTGCAAGAGTTGAGGCCTCCTGATGGGATGGAAAAAAGCAAGGCAAGAGCATTAAAGCTCAAAGATGTCAGGTATTGCCTCATAAACCAAGCCTTATATTGGAAGGACCCCCTGGGGGTATTACTAAGGTGTCTGGACCCACAACAGGCCCAGAAGGTTATATTTGACTTCCATAGCGGTCTCTGTGGAGGTCATTACTTTTGGAAGACCACAACTCACAAGATCCTCCGAGCTGGATATTACTGGCCCACCTTATTTCCTGATGTCTGCAGGGAAAATAGAGCTGGCATCAAATGCCAGAAATTCTCAGGGAAGCAATAGCTCAAATCCCTGCCATTAAAACCTGTGGTGGTCTCAACACCCTTTTAGTAGTGGGGATTGGACTTCATCAGGAAAATTCATCCCCCTTCGAGTGGCTAGCACCGATGGATTCTGACAGCAACCGACTACTTCACTAAATGGATAGAAGTTGTCCCTACCAGAAGCACTTCTCACAAAGTGATCATCAACTTCTTGGAAGACATCATAGCCATATTTGGCTGCCCTAACAAAATTGTCACTGACAATGCTTCCCCATTTCGGTCTGATCCTTTGGTCAAGTTTTGTGAACAATTTGAAATTTCACTGATTCACTCCACTCCCTACTATCCTCAAGGAAACGGACTGGCAGAGTCCTCCAATAAAAGCCTAATCAAGCTTATCAAAAAGCTACTGGAGGATAATAAAAGGGCCTGGGACTCAAAGCTCCAATTTTCTCTTTGGGCTGATCGGGTGACAACAAAGAAATCATTGGGCATCTCACCCTTCCAACTTGTTTATGGAATAGAAGTTGTTTTCCCCACGCAGCTCGCCCTGCCTGTGGAAAATATCCTTCAGGACTATGAGGGAGAACCTAACCATGTGCTCAGGAGAATTCATCAGATGGTGGAAGTGCAACAGATTAGAGAACAGGTCATGGACAGAGCCTACAATCATCAGCAGAAGATCAAGCAGGCTTTTGACAAGAAGAACAAAAAGAAAGAATTCGAGCAGGGTGATCTGGTGCTCAAGTGGGATGCACCCAGGCAGGAAAAGGGAAAACACAATAAATTTGATGCCCTCTGGTTTGGGCCTTTCAAGATCCTTGAAGTGTTTTCAAACAACACTTACAGGTTGCAGGATCTGGAAGGCGATGAAGTTTTTAGTGGCCCAGTCAATGGGCATTTCTTAAAAAAATGGTTTCTGTGAGCCACAGTCGGCTCTTTCTGTTTTGTTTTGTAAATATTGTTTCTGTTTTTGTTTTTCGGACTAATAAATGACTCCATAGCCCAACAACAAAGGCACTGAATCTGCAAAAGAGTTCTTAGAGCATCAAAGGGATGACTCTATCCCCCATGGAGCCAAATGTTAGCGATATTTCTTGTATGGGGGGTTAGATTGCTAAATAATGGGTTAAAACCCACTTGTCCTAAGTTTGATGTACCAATACGCCCATGATTAAATGGAAGCCAAGTCTGGACGACAAAGATCACAGCGCCCGGATCAACGACGCATATTGGATTCTGGACCCCCCTTTCCTTTCTACCTTTAAGCGAGGGGGGTGTCCGGAATCGGGGGCGCACCTCTCCAACGGCCCAGATCAGCGCGCCCAGATCAACGGCGATAAAGACAATTCCAGACCCCCCCTACCTTTCTACCTTTAAGCGGACGGGGGGGGTCCGGAATCGTGGTTGCAGCTTTCCGATAGCCGAGATCATGGCGCCTGGATCAACGACGCTCACGCGGCCCCGTCCTTCTCAGCTGCGCTGTGTTTAGCCAACATGGGCCCTCCTCCCGTCATATCATCCTCCATAATCACCTTTTTCCTGCTGCCGTGTGTCACCCATCCTCCTCTGCTCCTTGGTTCGTGTGGTCCACCTCTCTTCTCGTCATCCACTTGTCATTTGCCACGTGTCCCGCTCCTTCCCACATCAGCCTCTCACCAAAAGGCGAGTTCGTTATCTCCTGTCTTCCTCCCTTCCACCTGATGTCTTCCACCATGAATCATCCTCTGTCACCCTTCTCACACCCCGCCACTTCTTCCACGCCCTCATAGTCCAACGCCACCATTACCGTCATGCGCCCCATCCTCCGCGTTGGCCTCCATACCCGCCCTTCAAGCCATTCAGTTATTCCAGGTGGCAGTGCGAGAAGTCTTCCACATCCCAAAGTGCTGAGTTGGCCAGATCGTCCTCGATCCCAAGAAAGCAGTTATTGAAGCGGTTGGTGGTGGTTACACATCGTCTCTGCCATAATGGGGACGTCCTGCAATGAATTAAAGGCACGTCGATTCGCCGATGAAACTGTCAGAAGATCGATCGCATCTGCCATAAGTTGCACGACCATTCAAAGATTGCAGCTGCAGATTTGTCAGAAGCCATGCAGATGCAAAGCCTTCAATGCAGTTTCTTGGTTTCACTGTTGTTGTTGTTTTGAGTATATGTAGGCATTTTCGCCATTTTTGTATCTATCGATGGTAGAGCTAAGCTCCCGACTGTAAAGTTTCAGCAAACATTCTGGTTTCCTGGTTATACCTCTGTGTTTGAGACTTCTTGGTTTATGACAAATAGTTCTCCTTTTCCATCTTTGATTCATCTTATGCCAGAGAGTCCACATTTGAATGATTTGCATGGAGTGTTACAGTTATGTTATGATAAAGGATTTGTTGTGACATTATTGTATTCTTTGGTTTTCTGTGTTTGACTATAAAGGATGTTGTGTTCGAATGCTTTCTTCTTCAGTCTGATATGAACCTGAGGTTTATGACAGACCTTCGCACTCTTCTCATGAAATTCTTCCCCCTTACTCACCCTTTATTGCAAATCACTGTTTGAAGTTTATCAAGACCTCAATCGTCATGCATGCTCGGCCTAGTTTCTGAATTGGGACGATATTGTTCTGAGTTTCCCTCCATTTGATCACCCCTTTAAAAAAAATCGTGACATTAAACTGATGGGCGTCGGGCTCTGCTCCTGCAAGCAATCCAAGAGTGACTTCCAGCTCCAACACCTCCCGAACAGATCCTACGGTTCTAGCACCATTGGTGTAGAGACCTGTCTCCCTGTGGTCATATACCATACTAGCTACAGTTTCACAGCACCGCTAATCCTCCTGAGCTTATAGGAACGGTTAAGTAACTCCTATACACTCCGGGTCATACCAGGGTCCGAAATTGGTCCTCCAAACACAATTTCCCTCTCACCCTCGGTCCAAAGACCACTCAACTGGCCCATCTAGGCTCAGTGTCGAAACCTTAGCTCTGATACCAATTTGTAGTGACACTTTTCTCAGCTTAGAGCTTACTCGTGCTCTGATACCAATTTGTAGTGTACCCTTTCACTACTGAGGTTTCCAAACCTCTCAGTTACCATTCTATACATGAATGATTATATAATTTGTATAGACCTTATAAGCACATGCATTTAACATAATTAAACACCTTTAAATTACAAAGTGAAACATATCTGGTTACTGCTATAATTAAACATTCCATAGCATTCAACAGGAACTCATTTACACAGCGGAAAACATGATACATGAAGAACACAGTCATGCCAAAACATGATCAAGCATAATTCAGAATACTTATCTTTAAACAGGTGTAGAAATCACCAACCAAGTGTAGACCTTCCACGAACCTCCCAGCCTTAGACCACACTGTTCATCATCTCAACAGTAGGTCACCCCCGAGCTGGGACCAAGCTCCACCCAAGGAAAGGAATCCTAGGCTAGCCCAAGGTTACAGGGAAGATAGCACATACACAATTGCCAGGAAGCAAGCTCTCCCAGGAATCTCCCACGCTCACTGTCCACAGACCCTCATTCCCCACATGCCTGTTCCACTCCAGGAGAGTGCACCTTCTCTGTCACCTAGACAGTCCTTCGGCTGCCAGTCTCCCTTACCTTGGGTTACAGGAACAGACTGGACCGGAAGTCTTCGGGCTCTGTAGCAGCTACAGGGTTCCTTCCAGAAGTCTCTTCTTCCTCTGCGCACTCTCTCACCTAGAGGAGTCGCTCACAGGCCAACAAGCCTCATGCAGTCCAATACTGCGTGGTCACAACAATACATGGGAAACACAGACAAATGCTTCCCAAAATGGTTCAGCGGTCACAGGATAATCTCACGGGATGATCTCGGAACAGGGACTTCACACCCAGGCTAGCTCAGCTTCCCCGAGTAACAAAGATACTTCCACTCAATTCAGCACAGGATTCTCATTCAGAGAATGCGCACACGAGTTTTCCCGGAGACACGAACAGACTCACGCTCACTGGACGGGGTGTACACGCATTCCTCAAGACAAACATAGGAATTCATTTCTATCTCAGGATTACACGCCGGTCTCTTGCAGACTAGTTTTTCCACAGCTCTTTCCCAGGGCAGTCGGATCGAATGGATGAGAACCCCCCTCACGGCTTACTGCATTGGTTTTATTTTCATGTACCAGGGTTGACACTTGTCACCCTAGAAACTGCATGTGTTCCATCCGTATGCCTTCCTCTCACCACTTGGGAAGTCATGCGTCCTTCCAAAAGGACTTAGGATAAAATAATATGCACATGGCTCTTTTTGGAA